>JADGIL010001133.1:0-20047 GCA_020352625.1 Cactoblastis cactorum
GAATTACAATTTGGCACGAATGCTCTATAAGAAAATAAGCAAAGGATTGTACCAGGGATTTTCCAAATTTCGTTTCTGTAAGGGTAGAAAGAGGTCGAAATGAACCAAGACAACAAATTCATTGTCACAGAACTGAAACCAAAATGGATGAATGATGAACTTGATAAGTGGATAGAAGCGTAATTTCACCACACACTGCTCATACATAAAAGGATTTTTATTAAATTCAACCCTTAAATACAAAAACGGTAAACTTTGTATAATTTGTAAAAGTTTATCCGATCACCTTGAAAAGTTTTATTTACTTTGTTCTTTTACAATTAACGCCCAACGAAGTGGGATCAGCTAGTTAATAAATAAAATAATCGGTTTGGCTTTTTTGTTACGAGATATCTGTACATATAATAAAATTCTAACCGAGGTTTGTCTTTACATGGTAAGTAGATATTAAAGAGAAAACATGCCCTTTTAGGACCTGTAGAAGTCGAAACGATCTTTTTTAGGGTTCCGTACCCGAAGGGTGAAACGGAAACCCTATTACTAAGGCTGCGCTGTCTGTCTGTCACCAGGCTGATTTTCACAGATGATGTATTTCTGTTGCCGCTACAATACTCAATAATAAAAATAAAATCAAAATAAATATTTAAGGGGGCTCCCATACAACAAACCTGATTTTTTTTGTTCGATATTGAAAACGATAACAGGTAGACGTTTGATTTTTTTTTTTACAGAATATGTATTTATACATATATGGTAATATTAAAAATAAATAATTAAAATTAAAATAAAAAATTAAATTAAGTAAATATATAAATTAACTTTAAATATTAATAATTAAATAAAAATTACAGGGTGATTTATTTGCCGTTTTTCTTAGAAAATGGTACGGAACGTGCGCAAGTCCGACTTTTAGAATTTTCGTCTGTCTGTTTATACTCGCATCACGCCATCACTCCTGGATGGATTTAATAGTCTTCACAGTTGTATTTTTGAATGTAACTTTAAATATATATATATATATATATCGTATATATATCGTATGGTAAAACATTTCAAATTGTTATAGCCTTTTCGTAGAAAGCAATTACCAATGAATAGCACTAATTTATCAATATACCTTTTAAGTGAGATCTTTCCACCCTGTGATGTGGTTTCCGAACATTAGGTAAATGGAGGTTAACGCACTCACTCGTCAGTCACGAGCTACAAATGTCAATTTCAAAAAAAAATCGCGATGCTTGATCGTATGGAAAGTTATCGGGAATTCATATCACTTCTTATCATTATCTGTCGATATTAAACATGGTAACGGTTCCGGCTATTCTCTATTTATTTTAGGAGTTCGTAGCAATTTCTCGGTTATCTAAGCTATATAAGTATCTATTGGTCGTTTGCGCGGCGATAAGACTGTTAATGTGGGGATACTAGCTTAATGATACTATTTTTATAACAAATACATATATAGATAAACATCCAGGTCTCGGACCAATCAGGAAATATCATTTTTCATTTTTGACCCGACCGAAGCTCGAACCCCGGACCTCCGGATCAGTGGACCAGCATGTCAACAATTATACCACGGAGAGCGTCGATCGATCAGATTGATCAGAGATCATAAATGATATTATGTTTGAGTTGAAACTATTATGTATATATAAACTCCCGCAGACTTTCAATCAGATTATAAGGTAATTCAATCAATATAACTAGCTAAATGGCCAATATTAATTTAACAATTTATAATCGTCACTCACGATGATTAAAATAACAGATACCTAAATTATACATGAAACAATGCAAAATTATTCTGGAAAAACACTTATTAATATTAATTTCATGCGAGATGCATTAATGTAATTGCGATAAAGTGGTCTGGGCCACAGGGTTTTCAAATGGATTTTTTTTTAAATTCTGTCCCAAATGTTCTGAATCAAAGGGTATGACTTTTTAATCAAAATTATACAGATACCTATATACTACCGAATTAACACAATTATGTTTTTTTAATTAGGAGAGATTTTATCGGTCTTTAAAAGTTATTTAAAAATATATCCCTGGTTATCGTGTATTTGTAATAAATAAACGGGCACTACTCCTAACTAATTCCCATTTAAAGCACAAAAGGGGTATTTGTTCAACAAATAGGAATGAATTGATAGTGACGCTTGATCTTTGATTAAGGACAGTTCGCGGCTTTTAAATTACATGTAAAACATTTACGCGTTTATGAATTCATAGGAAAATGCTGTTAAAATGTATTTAATGTAATTCACACTCTTTTTCAAGCTTCCACAACGCAATATACTTAGTGCTAATTTCGTTCTCAATAGGGCATTATTATTGGTGACTGATAATTTTATTTATTTTATCAGAACAATCTCTGAGGATAAATTTAATAGATGCAAAGGATATAAAAGAAAGAAGGATTATAATCAGGGGCGGCTCTAGCTCGTGTAGCGCCCGTGTGCAATAAAACCCTGGTGCCCCCTTGGACTGACTCCCCCATAACCCCCACCGGGTATAACTATTAACTTGCATTGTAATAAGGCCGAATTGGCAATGATTGTCGGCTTGTTAATAAAACGGATGCCGGCGGGCGTCGTAAAGTAAAATAAAATAAAATGGTCGAAAAGAGCTCTTAGCTGTCTCAAGGAGAGCCGCGGAACCCCCAAACAATTTTCAAGATCGGTTAAACTTTTTTCTGAACGCCCTAACTAAAAGTAAAAAAAAATTACCTCTTTGTAATATTAGTATAGAGGTATAGATACGAACTGCTTGCAGCCGTATTTCCGGACCGATACGACATCGGAACCTTCAAGAAAAGAGCGTTTAAATCCCTTAAAGGCCGACAACGCTCCTGTGACCCCCCCCGGGTGTTGCAGGTGTCTATGGGCGGCGATGATTACTTAACATCACGTGACCCGCCTGCTCGTTTGCCTTCCTCTTCATAATAAAAAAAAAAACTATACCAAGCTGTTGTGGGTAGCTTGTTCTTTCTGCCTACTAATAAGTATTATAATGTTAAAGTTTGTGAGGATGTAGATAGTTGTGTGAATTATTATTAATACATTTGATTGTTTTTTTTTTCTGTTGTGTCTGCAAATCTAGCGGTCAAAGGGCGACAGATTGCGTACATAAATTTGGTACATTTTACACATTATCTAAACATATAATAAAATTGTAACCGAGCTATGTCTGAACATGGGAGATATTTAAAAGAGACATATATAGGCCTAATAGGACCTATAGTAGTACCAAAACGTTTGTTTGTAGAATTTTTGTCTGTCTGTCTGCATGTACGCGCATAACACAAAAGCTACGAAACAGATCTGGATGAAATTTTGGCACAGCGATGGGCTTTGACCTAGATTAAATCCCGGGAAAATGTACATTTCCCGGGGGATATAATTTATTGTAACCGAGCAAGGGGCTGACAAGATATATCCATTGGTCTATCCATTGGTCGGACGAATTCGCGAGCATTAGCTAGTACATAATGTAACAATATAGAATACAGTGTACTTTTTACCCGACTGCAGCAAAAGGAGGGTCATATTTTTCCGGCGTATGTATGTATGTAGAGTTCTATGTTCCCTCCTAGGGCCTAAACGGCTTGAAGGATTTAAACATATGAGGTATCATTGGATTCGTCATAACAATGTGAGTGATACTGAGTACATAAAAAATATAAAAAATGCAAAATGGCGAACTTATGACGTCATAAAATGAGGATGAAACTTTTTTCTCCAAATCCATCGAGTGGGGTATCAAAATGAAGGATTTTCAATAGCGACTCTAAATATATACATATCTTGCTGTTTTTATTAGACTTTTCATACTAAAAAGTTTAAAATAAAAATAATTATTTAAAAAAACAAAACCCGACCGTAATTGCTAATGAATGACTAAAAAGGGGAAAACAAGCTTTACAATTTAGTTAAATCGTATGCAATACAAAATGTATATATTTTAAATACTTGCAGATTTGTTTGTCCCGCCTGCAGTTATTTAAAATATATACATTGTGTATTGCAAACAATTTAACTAAATTTTAAAGCTTGTTATCCCAAAAGTCCTGCGGAAACGATTTCTCAGGGGCTTATTGCATTTTTTTCTGTTCAGATCGCGCTACACAGCGTGTGGCGTGGTGGTAAGGTGCGGGGGGGCGGCGCGGCCGTTGTACCCATACCGGCTGGCAGCGGCCGACGACGACTGCTGCGCGCCGGGAGCATGGCCACCACCCGCCGCGCCGCCGCCGCGCCCTCTCACGCGCACGCCTAGCAAGGAAGACTTGACGCACACTACTTACCTCAACTCGGGGTAATTTGTATTGTGGCTTGCTTTTCTAAATCTATTTTTACCATTGTCACAAAAAATATATTGTAAATTATTTTCCGATTGCATACCTAGTTTTAGTTTTTCAGTTACAATAATATTAATTTAATTGTACATAGCTAATATAGTTTTAATTTAACTGTATTAGTTTTAACTTAATTGCACAATACAAACAGCTTTGAATTAAAGCTGTTTGTATTGTATTAAAGTGTTGCTTGTAAATAAAGTAAGTTTATAATTAAAATTAGACTGAAACATTAAAAATAAGTATTTTTTATTTGTTCGTCGCAGGCATGTCGCATGGCTATTATAAATTGTTTTAGCACTTTGTAAACTAGTTAACAAGTTGTTACGAAAACTTTGAAAAGGATATTTAATTACCAGTTTATTAAGTGGAACTGCAAACCACCACACATATGCATTGGTTTTATAATAAATAAAAAACAACAACACAGCAATAAATAAATAAAACAAAATACTACAATAATTAACAAATAATAAAATTGATACGGAATTCTCATCTCTAGAATGGGTGAAAGCAATCGCTTCGGCGGCAGCTGTGTCGTCCACGGGTCAGCAGAAGGCGGCGCCGGCGGGCTGGGCGGGCTGCCGGAGCCGGCCTGCGAGGAGGACACGCTGAGCCCCGTGCCGGACCCCCCGCCGGGGTTCAGCCACTCCGCTTGCCCGCCCGAGGTACATAAAACTTGCTTCTGCGTGCGGTTCATCGCAGAACATACTAGGATGCTTGAAGACTCTACTAAGGTGAGATATTTTTCATAATAATTATTTGTAAGTTATTCTATATACCTACCTCACATACAATGTTCATATTGTTTATCGGCAAAATTGTTAACATTATTTAAGTTGGCCATCAGAACTGTCAAACATGTTCTTCTACTTATACGATATGAAGAAATAAGTAGTACTAGTAAGTAGAAAGTAGAGAGCCTCACAGTTGTGTCTAGGTACTACTACAGTATTATATAAATAAATAAATAAATTATTATATTATAATCTGTAGTTTGGGGCAACATAATTCACTAATTTCATAAGTAGTGATTACGTATACGTATCTATTTTTTTTCGAATTTAAGTAATAATAAAACTCAAACGTCTACTTCTAACGATATGTATTTACTCAGAGCTGTGTAGAAAGCTTCATCTTACATTTTCTTGCCACTCGTTTCTTGTGGATTTAGTGTCTGTGTGCATTATCATAAAATATGTGACCATTGCGATCGGAAATACTCAAAGGGAATATAAAGGGCACTCAGCCCGCACTGTGACGCTCAAATGTAGAGCTTCTAGCAAGCAGAGCTATGCTCGCTCGTGTGAACAAGTAAACATTCAGATTCTCTGCATAGATGTGTCTGTGTTTTTGTAAATTATACATCAAATACGATAAATTTATATTTCATGCTTACAATCTTTCAAAACTAGTTTTAACATCTAACTACTTAATTTCTTACAGAGGCTTAGTTTTTGTTTTATATTTGACTGGTATTCTTCTTATAATTCGAGACGCATAAAAAGTTGACCTTATACATTTCTAACTCTAATTGAAAAAATAAAAGTATAAATTCTCACGTGAGAGTTTCCACTTACACTTTTATTGGAAATCTTAAAAACGACGATTATGATATGATTATAGGTAAAAGAAGATTGGAAGTACGTAGCGATGGTACTAGACAGGCTATTCCTATGGATTTTCACACTGGCGGTACTGGTGGGGACAGCCGGCATCATCTTACAGGCGCCGACCCTGTATGACGACCGCGTACCTATAGATAAGCACTTCAACCAATACGCCACCTCCTCGCTCGTGCGATGCCCGCCGCCCGCGTAAACTTGATGTAAACACACAAATAAGCTTTTATTGCACGAGTTGACTTGACTTATTATATTAAGTGCCGTAGTGGCAGCACAATAAATTTATATTTATGTGCTACTCCATTAAGGACACTTTCAACATTATCAACAATTCCAGGCAACTCGTGTAGCAGACGCAAACTTGAATACCCTCTTAAGTTACCACTATCGTATGGAATGGACTATTGTACTTTTATATCAAAGGAATCTTACATTAAAACTGAATTTTTTTATTTCCCGCTATTTATGAAAATTATTTGTAGCTATCTCATTATATTTCAGGATTTACATTAAATCGTTATTGTACTGTTCGATAGTCGTAACTTAAGATTATACAATACGTAGATGTGATATTGACTGAGTTTTGAACCAAATAAAACCTTAAAATTTTGGCCGCATAATGTTGAAGAGAATATATTTTATTTTTCATGTAGGTAATCCACCAATTCATTACAGTTAAGATAAAGGAAAAACATTAGCCCGCATGGGAGGAGGAGTTGGGTGACAATAAAACGACGGTGAGAGCAGGTTTGCTCCGTCATCGTATTGAAATTGAACCTTCATTTCTGCATTTGCGCAGAAAATGCATATAGGTATAATATAGGTACAGTAATCCTATTTAGTTTTCAACTTTTAATGGAAATAGAAAAACATGTTTTTACCACCCAGCAATAATTTACATAAAAACACATCACTATACAGCAAATAAATTCGACTTTCCAGCCATGCCATGTCTGATTTTCTATTTAGTCCTAAAAACATATAAAAATGATTTTTTTGTGTATATTCAAAATAATTGATTTGATATCCATAACTGTTCGTGATAAACCTATTTCAAGCAGTTAATCAACTACTACCTAAAACAATTTTTCTCATGCTATGTCTTTCTACTACCAAAAAGAACGTAAGTACTTTTAGTGTAAAAATTAACATTATTTTTCTTTCAATGTTTGTACATCTGATTCCGGAGTAATAATCATATCTACGTCTCGTATAGGTATTGTGTTTTAACAAATAGGTGTATTTATTACGAAGATGCTATTCAATAAGTATGAAGTAACAGAGACCTGTACTCTGTATTTGTTGTAATTTATTTCGTAATCATTCTACTGACGTTAAAGAAACAACACATCATATATTAAAATAAAATAATCGCAATTTTTTTCTGAATAGAATTAATGTAACAGATTTTATCACGGAATAAAAGACAACAAAGGCAGAGAGAAAAGGAAGTTCGCCCCAACGCACACCCGTCCCGCCCGGTACGCGTTCTATTCCACGACACGTACCTACTCTAATTATTATAGTTACGTAAGTTCTAAGTAATGACTCTATTTCTCATAATCTCTACTACACTATTGTTCTTGAAACTCATAGCTACATAAGCTTTGAATCTTAGTTCTTTATGACTATTGTCTCACATAGGCACAGTAATTTTTGTCAGTGCAGTTTCCAAAGATTGTTTTATTATAATTATGTACCTACATATATAATTTTTTATATATGTATATTTTATTACTTACTTCAGAAAAATAAATACACGCTTTAAAAACTTATATATACAAATTATAATCTAAGTTGACTATACTTACCTATACTTTCTTCATAAATCATCTACGTATAGTAATAACATTTGTATTGTATCTAATTATTATAAGAAAATGAACGAAACACCACCAAAATTAAATTGTCTGTGTTCAAAAACGTATATTTATAGCAGTAGGTAGTTGAAGTAGTGTCATGTTTAAGCAATCACACGTACCTACTCTCCTATTTCGCACCTCGCTTATTATTATAAGAACTACTTAAACTTAATTACATATATTGTTTTGTTTATGGCAAAAATACTATTAGGCGCTTAAGTAGGAATCGAAATCAAAAGTAATATACTAAAATTAGTTATTATAGAAAATATAAATATCAGTTAGATTATATCAATCTCTTCTAAGCTATGCTTTTAAACATTATGTATTTTGTCGTAGAATAGAACATGTACTTACAAATATCGATTTTATTATTTATAAGGAAATTATAGAAGTTGAAACCAATGAAGTTCAGCCGATGTGTGAAATGGTCATTTATACGAAAATTGTTGGCTTCGATTAAATTATGTTAATATGAATTTTTATAAATACGAATATAAAGTTTAACAAGCCCAATATTGTAAAGAATTATCCTTATGATAATAAGTACAACATAACAATTTAATTTAAGTGATGATTGCTCAATTTTAACGAATTGGTATGTATTTTTCGCTACTGGATTTTCCATTTATATATACTAATTAAATATATCAATTAATTCTCCACCTGTATGATCGTCAATAAATAACAACAACACGTTCTTTTTCCTAATAATTTACTTACTTAGGTATATACTATATAGAGAATATTTAAATTACATTGAATTATTTTTGTGTGTATAATGTATTGTTTTGAATCTATTGTTTATTCAATGATACCTATATTCAAATTTGTTTAATTTTATCAATTATTATAAAGACATGTTCCTACCTAGAGGCATGTCGAAAATTCTAACAGGAATTGAAAATTGTGGAAATCGGTAATAAAAAAGAAAACAATATATAAAAAGTTTGTACAAAAATAAAAAGAAACGAATGTTAATGGACTACGCATTAAAGCTTTGTATAGTGTATAATTTATATAGATATTATGTATAGAATATAAAAAAGACACTCACAAAATACATTAAGGTACTTATATGAATTAGATAAGATTGAGTGTCGAGACGAGCGATAGTTAGGAATGTTTTTGGTGCATAGTTTAGTAGTAAATTGAAATACAAATAATGAATAAATTATTATTTATAATTTAAAAAGGATTAAGATACTAAGCACATTGGACTGCTCGCGGTAGAGTAGCGCAGCTCAATTGTAGAATAATAAGTTTGTAATTACGTATTTATATTGTTAATAAAACCGTTATATACATAGAAATATATATTTTATTTCACATTTTCCTATTAAGCAAGCCAAACTAATAAATTTACCGTCACTTTCTTACACTATACTGCGAATTCACATAAAATTCATTCTTTTTTTTTACAAATTGTAAAGATTAAAAGACCCGTGCGAAGTCGGCGCGGGTCGCTAGTATAATATAATCTTTTCAATGTTACTAAATATGTAGGTATACCTACAAATCTTACTACGTAACTACGTAAACTTATATAAACAAAGATTTTAAGGAAATATATAAGTATTTTTTTTAATTCTTATACTTAAGTCTTAACTGAATTATAAAAGTAATAATACTTTCTTTGTTTTATTAAATTCAATTATATATTAAATAATTAACATTTTATTGCTAAGTGTTCTTTTACATATGTATTTCTTGATTTTATATACATTGAAAAATGTCATGTTACATAGGCGACTCAATTTTTTAAATCTACTTTAGACATTACTAGCTTAAGCCCGCAACTCTTGTCTGCAAGCAACTAACATACTATTAACAATATCTCAGGACCTACTTACTATTAATAAATATCTCAGGCGAATCGAGATGAAACCTAAACCATATTTTAAATTAGAACTTCGACCACTGTGACAAATGCATCATAATTAATCGAGTAGTTTCTGCGTGTTGGCTTCTACTGGCTTTACAAAACCTCCCCGTATATAGTTCCACAGTTCTCTTTAATATCTTAATGTACAGAATCTTGTTACAGTTAAATTACATGTATAGATTACACAAAAGAAGAGGAATTTAATACACATAAAGCTAAGAAATCGCATAAATTACAATAGGTTTTTAGTTAGTTTATAGTATTAAACAACATGCCTTGCTTCGACTTTAATACCAAAGGTACCATTATCAATATGGACCAGCTGCCGAAATCAATTCGGCTTCTGTGCGTTTGGCTCTGACTGACGAGGAATTTTATACATAAAAATTCAATACTCACCGAAATTTTTAATGAATAGATCAGGATTTTCAAAAAGATCTGTACTACCACTAGAACTTTCCGCTTGTGCAATACTATCAAAAACCTTGTTTTTAAATTGACTATCCTTGATCAGTTTTGCTGCTTCTTCCGCAGCTGCAGTTTTGGAAACGCTGTCTTTTGGCCCAAATTGAGCAAGAATAAAATTTTGAAATGCTTCTAACTCTGGTGATAATGTAGTTCTTTCCAGGGGGGATGCTGTAGTTGTAACAAATTCTTGTACTGTGGATTCCGTTTCTTTATTGAACTCAATATTGTTTGCCTTTATTGCATCTTCAGTGTTCGTTAAAGTATCATTTCTTTGTTGATCATTACTTACAACACTTTGGATTTCTACTTCTTTTGTCAGTTCTTCTTCTTTCCAATCTTGGAATTGGTCTTCAGTGTTGATAAATACGTCATTTGCATCACTTTCCAAATCTTTGACAATAGTTTTAATTTTATCAGGCTCATTTTGTTCAGAAGTATTTTTTTCCATAACTTTAGGAGCTCCGGCTCCAACTTCTTTTAATTCTTCTTTTTTCCACTGTTCGATTTGAATTTCCGCCTTCATAAGTTGATCCTTTGAATCCTTCTCTAAATCTTTGACAATTGTATTAATTTTATCGTCGTCAGATTCATTTGCATCAGTAGTTTTTATGTTCATTAAATTAAGAATTTCATCGAGCACTTGATGTATTTCACTAACTCGGGCATAATTTTTATTGTTATGTTCGACTTCATGTAAAATTTTCAAACTTTGCCAAATATTGTCAATAGGTTCTTGTGGTTCAGATTCAAATTTAAAATTTAATTTTAAATCATTCGGAATGTTATCTACTTCACGTTTTAACAACGAACTTATGGCCAACAACCGGTCAGTTTCAGTTTTGAATTCCTTTTCAATGTTGTCTAATTCATGATTAGCATTTATATTGTCTATGTATGTGTCCACCATATTATCTTTATTAATTCTTGCAAGTTGTGGAATGTCTGATGGTTCCTGACCTCTACACCTACGATTGTAATCTGATGATTCATGAAAAGAGTCATCCAAAGATAAAATTTGTTTTACAGCTAATATCGTACAACCTATAGTTTGAGTTACGTCCGTATAAACGTCAGTTAAAAGCCTTTCGAAACTACTTTTAGCTGAATACATAGCTCCTTGGAACTCCTCAAAAAATGACGCCGCCGATATCTAAAATAAAGAAACGTAATAACATATAATTATTATATAATATAAAGTACCCATGCAAAATTGGGAACAAATATTTATCAAGAAATTTTCTTTTTTCAGTTTATTCCTAAATACGAAAGGCTCTCAGAGACGCATTGTTTACGCCATTTAATCTAAATTTAGTTGGATTTATATACATTATTTTTTTAGATAAAAATTAGTCAAGATTATACATACATATATTGTGTAATGCTTAAAGGCGGCAACTAAACGGTCCCACCGTTTGGTATATATGTATGTAGTATGTAACTGTAAAGTGGCACTACTATCTATAGCTTAACAGTAAACTGTTATAAAATATTACAAGACTAGCTGTGTCTGCAACTTCGTTTGCGTGTGATTTGAAATAGAAAATTCTTTTTTGATTTCTAGTTTTTCACCAAAACAATCTTTTTTCTATAAACTTAATTAGATTGAAAAGATCTCCCCAAGGACTGGTCACATTTCAAATAAATATAATAATAATCTTCTTTATATTATAATATTATAATAAATCTTTATAATCGTATAAAGATTATTGTAGTTATCAATCCACATTCATAAAGAAAGCTATTTTAAATTTTTAAGTGTAAGTTTTTTTTAATAAACAGCACATCTGCTTTTAGTGGTAAATGAGCGTACTCCGTAATTCCATACTTATCCCAATCCCAACTATCCCAAGAATATGATCATTTGTTGCTAACGTCTAAATTAAAATATGCCGCGAATACAGAACCTGTAAATATGGAATGGTAATTTATTAGGGATTAATGATTATATACGTTCCTAGGAGACAAAAATTAAAATTAAGTTTAAAATTTAGTTTTTTGTATACAAAAAAAAGGGAAGACACTGTTTGCCACGACACAGGGTATCATAGTGTGACGAATAGTGTACTAATGTATGTGAACTACTATTTTCAGGCTTAAACAATGGTATACTGCTTTGCAGGTTTTAAAAGGTCCTTCAATCAGATGTCTAATATGAGGCAGCATTCATAAATATTCTTTATGAATTGAGTAATAAGGTTGCTTTCATATTGTTTGTAAACATTCTCTAAAACGCCAAACGAACCTACGGGAACCTTCAATTTACCAGGATGATATGTATCTAAGACGTTAGACCGGTATGTAGATTTGAAATTTCAAGTAAATCCGTTCAGTAGTTAGTTTTTTGGTAATCCTGCGGGAACCTGAAAATTTACCGGGATAAATATATTCCCGGTATGTAAGTAAAACCGTCCAGTGGATTTTGCGTGATGCTCTTTCATACAGACAGACAAAAATTTCCAAAACTGCAGAATTGTTATCTGTATTGATAACTAAGTATATTTAAAAATATATATCTATTGCACAAAATTCTCTCTTCTTCAGTTTTATTATATGTATATGGATAACATACCTGTAAAGCACAGACAATTAAAATAATCACAACTAATTTCATCATAAAAAAAAAATTGTTAAATAAACTGTGTAAGTACTGTCATCTGAAGTGTTAGCCCTAAGAGGAAACAATACTTACTGAGTATTATTATTAGCCCCCTTGGAGCTAACAATACATTAGCGAGAAATACATTGAACGTACTTATATTTGTACAACCAAAAACGACACACTACGTAATTTTTGCCCACTTGTACTAATATTTACTATCACACAACAGGCAAAATTTGAAATACGTGTGCTACGCATGTATTGAACATCATACAAAGTCCAAAGTATTTGAAACGTATTATATTACACATATAGTACCATAATAAAACATCCAAAAGTTAGTAATTAGTTAATTTATTTAAATATATCATCTTACACAAATTTTATCACAAAATCTGAACTTAACACAATAAGTGATCCTTTCACTTATATCTATCGAGTAAACTGATTACGCACTTTATTGTCAGATGATTGAACCACAAGGCATTTACTTTCTTTATAATGCCAAATTTGTAGTGTGTACAGTACATTCATATATTGCATATATTACAAAATGCAAATAATATTAACAGCCAAATAGAGTAAAATGCTAAAAATAAAAATGAAAAAGCTGCGGCTTGAGGCGTTTGCACTTATTTTGATCTTAACATTGAACAATATGGTATACCGGTTTGTTGTAAATCACCTTCTAATAAGTTTATGAATAAATCTCTATATTACACTACATTATTGCCAAAATATTTTTGATTAATGTCAATTAAAAAAATCAGGTGTGTAACTTAAATGATATATGCAGTTTGGCACTTCTGTTTTGAGCAACATTATTTTATAATTGTAATAAAATTATAAAATAATGTAATAATATTAAAAATTATAAAAACGTTGCTTATATTATGTAATTACATTGTATAAATTTAATGTTTAATTCAACTTTAAATTAAATGAAGACATGCATCATTTTAAATAACAATTCAACATAGGGTTATTTTTATGCGTTTGTTGTAACAAGTTAATTTACAAATATGCCTCTATTTCTCAATTGTAGACTGACTCACAATATATACTCGTAAAAATGTAAAAGCTGCAATAACTAATTTTAATTGCAAATGTATGTAATAAAATGCAAGAAAGTAATATGATAATATAGTTTTAAATTAAAAGTCAATTTTAATAATTATATAAAAAAAATATAATAAAGCTTACATAGAATTAAACGTACGTATATATGTATGTACACTCTTTATTGTTGTTTTGAGCCCAATATGAATTAAATCTCCTAACATTATACTTTAATAAAATTAAATAATTTTTTTTGCTCAGCTGATCATGCCGAAAAAAGATGGTTTATCGCATTCGCTAAACGATTTCATAAGAAGGTTTATTGTTATCTACATATCAATAGGCTTTAAGAGTCAGCGAAATTGTTATGACGAAAATTACAGCATTTCCGAAATAAATTAAATTAAAATAGTTTTTATTTTATATTTCTCTTATGAATAAAATATTTGTGAATAAAATACAAAACTTACTTTATTTATAAATAAGTTATGTATATGAGATACTTCAATATGAAACGTAAAAATAAACTTAAAATGTTGTAAAATGAATTTTCGAAAGATATCTGAAGGAAACTAGAAATATTTACAAAATTTTATCTAAAAAAAAATATATGGCGTCAAATCTTTTAAAAATCATAATTTTTATGATATACTACTATACAAATAAATACTTATAAAAATATTAGTATTGGGTACAAGAATACTAAATTAAACGTATATAGGAATGATTGCGTTGCATTTACATTTTAATTTATAAAATAAAAAAAAAAAAAAAACAGTAAACTTTCCCAGATACCGATATAACCTAGTAAAATAATATAGAATTAAAATTTTCATTTTACCACTAAAATAAAAACGTAAATAAATACTCTTACAATGACTATAATCAGAAACGTTTTGATATTTATTTTCAGTAACAAAAATCTAAAATAAGAAAGTTTTCATAAGAAATGATTTCAGATTACGATACGATACGTTCTGTCATATAAATTTATTTACCTACAGGTTAAGATATCAATATCAAATTTACTTATAACTATATCATATTGAGTGTCATAATGTTGTTCATAAAATGTAAAGATTTAAAAATATATGTTACATAATTTAGTTGATATGTCACAGTCGCTCAACCTAGAATAGTACAACAATTATAACAACAAACTGTATAAAACTACAATGACGCTTTAATTTTAAATGATAAAATAATCCATTTTTAAGTTTTAATATTTGACATATAATTTTTTTTTTCTTCAAATTAATCCCGTTTCAATTTTGACTAAATAGCAACCATAAAGCTGTCTTGTACGTCTAATCACTTTACACGCTGATTTTTTTAATTCCAATTTTCGCCGAGTCAAAAATACATAATACGTGTTGCTTTAAAGTTATTTTATAAATAGATCATCTTATTCTATTTGTATGACATTTATAATTGCTCTGTCGTTTTCCTCATATGGAGTATAACGACGTGACGTAATAATCCTCACTTTTACTCAAAGCCCATTAGGGTTTTTAATCTCCAATTTAATTTGGCAACTACAGTATTCTTAAATCAAACAGATCACATACAAAATATAACACGCATCTAGGTCAGCGTGTGTTAAAATTTTACAAAAATAAGTTGTGTCATAATAGATTTTTAAAAATACAATTTGTTTCGTTGCTCGTGTACCGTACGGTACCTTTCAATTAGTGAGCAAGTGAACACATTTTATCACAAAAATTATTTGTCGACCACCTGGGAAGAGTTATTTTCTATAGGGGCGTCGTCTTCTCTCTCAGGCGGGGTGGGAGGATCCGAACTAACACTGCTGACGCTTAGTTCCGACGCGAGTGGCAGTGGGGAGATGATGTTCATCTTAGGTAGCGGTGGGATGGGCGGCGTGGCTACGTCGCTACGAGGCGACTGCCCGTTGGCCACGGGGAACCCGTTGGCCATTCTTTGGTAGTTTTGTTTCCATTTGTTGGCCGGTGGGGTGTAGTTCAGATGATCATATTCACCTTCTAGAAAAAGTACGCACTTGATTTTGAAACTTCCTTTATTTCTTTAGTTAATAGCTGTTTCCTTATATATGTATATAAAATTAAAATCAAGTTTTTAAATAACTTGTAATCGATTTGCCTAATAGTTAAAACATGTTAAAATTATTCTTCCCTGGTTTTTGATGACAAATACATATTTGTAAACGTAAAATTATTAAGGAAATATTTGGAACTACTGATATATTAATCTTTCGTAAGAAAAGATTAAAATAATTTAAAAAGGAATAGAACTAATTGTACCAATATTTTAATAAAAGTTCTTACCATATCCTTCCTTATGCTTGATTTCGTCATATACGTGATCGAGTTTATCATCATCAATGATATGATAAAGGTTAGGATTATTCGCGTCTGCATCTTTATTTTTCAATGATGATACTGGATCATAAGCTAAAAAAACATACATAATAAGGTATAGAACTCTATTAATTCTACTCATATTAAAAACCTAGCGGTCCCCGCCCCGGCTTCGCACAGGTTTAAAAACCTTCCTTGTGAATCACTCTATCTATTAAATAAACCGCATCAAAATCCTTTGCGTAGTTTTAAAGATCTAAGCATACAGTGACATACACATAGTGACATACAGCAGGAAGCGAAGCATGCATAAAGAATTGTTTTAAAAATCAGTCAGTCAGATTATTTGGTAACATCATGTCCACAAGCATTGACAGTCGATATTTTTAACTATAGGAATAATTATTTCGTAGATCGCCCCTCGTAGTTTAATAAGGCGAAAAACGTGGACAGAAGTTTTCAAGTCTAACAAACTAATTAGTTAGTCCCTATTTTTCAGGGGTATTTATGCATTTTGAGCAAGCCTGGAAACGAGAGTTGCTAAAAATGCATAAATATCCCTCCCCCAAATAGTAGTATCAACTCGGTGTTGCATATCTGTAGTGACCACTTCTTATCAGTTGGGCTCCTAATACTAATATTATAAATGCGAAAGTGTGTTTGTTTGCTTGTCCTGCTTTCACGTCAAAACGAATTAGTGTGATTTTTATGTAAAGATAGTTGAAGGGCTGCAGTGACTGTACTTTTGCTTTTTTCTATCATTCTTCCTAGAATTTGACGCGAGCTAAGCCACGGGCAAAAGCTAATACATTAATAAATAAGCTATAATGTGAAACTTACAATCAGAGGAGCCGCCAGCGCGCATGCGCAGCTTCTCCAGCGTGGCGTTGTTGTTCTTGATGGGACCGAGGTTGTTGAAGATGGCGTTGTTGAGCAGCGTGGTCGCGTCGTCACCACGCTGCGAGCCTTGGTACGAGTACACCGGGTTGTCGAAGTGTTGCTCTGTTCAATATTTATAAATACTTTATTGAATAAACATCTGCATATGGTATGATAAATAAAATGTGTATTAGTCAGATGTGTCAGAACCCCGTTTTGGATAAAAAAAAATGTATCGTTCTTTAAATGTTTTAATCTTAAGTTTTAAAAAGCGTTACTTTGTAGACAATAGCTAGATTCATAGTTCTGAACAAAATCAAACAAAAAAACCATTTGAAACCATTTCAAACGGGATTAGTTGAAGTCTCCTGATTTGATGTCATTTATGTCCTCGGCAATGAACAGTGCTTATCACTTGAGTAGTGTTTCGCTGAGAATATTTATTGTGGAATTGTTAGTCTAGTCGTTTATCGTACGCTGATGGTTTTGGTGAAGAAGATTTTATTTGATTGTAAGGACTAATCTTCATAAATACTGAACCGATCATAAAAATTCTTTCACAAATCAGAAAGCAACACTATTCAGGAGTGCTATAGGCTGTATTTAAACGGCCACCGTAGTGGGCACGGGTCGGCTAGCAACACAGTGTGCACGGACCGGGCTGCGAGGCGGGGTCGGCGGTGTAGTGCACGTGCGCGATCTCCCGCTTGAGGTAGCGCACGCGCCTGCGGTAGTACAGCAGCACCAGCACCGCCGCCGCCGCGCTGGCCAGCGCCAGCACCACCATCAGCACCGTCAGCCCCGTCGTCGACGACCCTGCTGGTACAATCGTCTATTAGTCGTGCTAAACGGTGGAAAAATATATACACTAAAGTCACCGAGTAAGATTTAAAAATAAGTTAAAACAAAAATAGGTATTTGACAAAATATTTCGACCTATATTTTGTGAAATACCTATTTAGGTAATATAAATAGATTTGATGCCGATGATGATTTACATATGACGCAAAAGTTTACGATTTACATATGCGTCATATGATATTAGTAATTTTTTTTACCATAAAATATTGCACTTATGTAATAAAAATTTTAAAAGTCTCCGACACAACATAACAAGATACACGTCATACTCATGCGTCTTTTTGGGTCGGGAGTTAAAACATAGCTAAGAACACTCTTGATTTAGTCACCTTTCTAACAAAAAACGAATAACCCAAATCGGTTCATCTGTTTGGGAGCTATGATGCCACAGGCAGAATAACACACACATATGTCAACACCCCTCTTTTTACGCCAGGGGTAAACATGAATTGGTTGAAAAAATATAAAAAACATGTTTATTTGTAACTTTCAAGTGAAAAATTGAAGTAGGTACTGTTCGAAACAGAAATAGGATGAAAAAAAAAAACATAGAACCAAAGCGAAGATATAGAACTGAAAGATATTTTTTATCCAGCGGTGAGTTAAGCTGTTAAAAGAATAAAGAGCAACCTTCAGCCCTGGAGGTGACGATCTGGTCAGCGGCGTGTTGGTCGCAGCGCTCGCCGATGAAGTTGCGGTGGCACACGCAGCCGCGCACCGGGTCGCACACCCAGTTGCCCTGCGACGGGCACGAGCACGCCTCCATGCAGTGGTCGCCGTAGTAGCCTTCCGGGCAGACTGGGGGGGCACGAATACATATTTATATTTTAATTTAATTTGGAGTACTTACTGCTATGAATAGCATAGCTGTAAGCATCTATTAACTACATAGGAAAATACAATTTTTACTATATAGGAAAACTCATATAGGTATATGAAATACGTAATAGGAAAGAAAACGCCGAAAAAAAATCGGCAGACACATGTGATAAGAGTCCATATCAAATCAGTCAACGCCGTCAAGTTGCATATGCTAATATAGATTAATGACTAAAGTAATTAATCTATACGAAACATAACCGCTTGCTCTATTTAATTTTATACCCTGTTGGATTTTATGACACTTCGCCTGCTGAAGATAACTTTAATTTGTACAATGCTTTAGAAAAACTCAAGATTGTTAATTACAATGATAACTTTACTGAAGCTAAATCAGAGTTCAAGGTTCGAAATTCGGTGCAACGCGCGAGAGAGAGAAAGCGGTTTGGGCGGGAAAACAGCTCCCTGACGCTTGACGTTGACAGGAGAATACACTCACACTGAGTACAGTAGTGTCCAGTGTAGCCGGGTTTACAGCGACAGAAGCCGTCGCTGGGGCGACACTGCGCGTCGTGCTGGCAGCGGCAGGGCTGCGAGCACCCCGCCCCCCACCACCCCACCGCGCAGCGCTCCTCGCATTGCGCGCCCGTCCAGCCCGGCAGACATTGACATTCGCCTGAACAAATTCAACAATATTAACAGGGTGCACGATAACTAGTCAAATTATTAATTACTAGCTAATGCCCGCGACTTCGTACAACCAATGGATACTATTATATCATGTCAGCCCCTTGCTCGGTTACAATAAATTATATCCCTCGGAAACCGTACATTTTTCCCGGATAAAAAGTAGCCTATCTTTTAATCTAGGTCATAGTCCATCGCTGTGCCAAATTTCATCCAGATCCGTTCGGTAGTTTTTGTGATGCGCGTAAAAACATACAGACAGACAAAAATTCTAAGAACAATCATTTTGGCTTCTATATATCCTATAAAGAGCCCCTATATATGTTTTTCTTAAATAACTTCCATGTACAGACATAGGTCAGTTACAATTGCATTATATGTATAGATTATGGAATTTGGAGTTATGTTTACAAAATGAGAATTTACGAGATTAATAGATTAGAGTTGCATTTAAATCAAATTATTAAAGCAGTTTCTTCCACAATACCTAGAGTGTCCATTGTCGCGGAGCATTCATCGCAGGGGAGGAGACGCGCGGGACAAGGGCACGTCTGACGTCAGCGCGGGCGAACCAGTGGGGATCAAGCTACGGCGACACTGAGCG
>JADGIL010001145.1:0-21426 GCA_020352625.1 Cactoblastis cactorum
TACAGGATTATATTTAGCCTGTAGCACGAATGGGCACGTCCGGGGAAGTACCACACTCCCACAGAAGACCGACGCCTGAGTGGCGGTTATCAGCCGTCATGCTCCGTCCGGTGAGTGGGGGAGCCGGGGACCCAACTTCGGAGGTTTTTTACAGGCCGGCAACGCTCCTGTAACCCTCGGGTGTTGCAGTTGTCTATGGGCGGCGGTGATTACTTAACATCTCGTAACCCGCCTGCTCGTTTGCCTCCCTCTGCCATAAAAAAAAAATATTTATATGTCAAAACCTCGCTTGTAAAGTTTTAATATTTTTAAATAAAAAACCTCGTATAATCGTTAAACAAAATTTACTTTTTTACAGTGTATAAGTATATTTTTTTATTGATATTTGCAATTCCATTGAATCGCACTATCTAGGGACAATGCAGTCGTTTGTAACTGTAGTTGTGTTTGTCTTAAGATAACATCGCGGTGGGCCGATGTTAACTGGAGTTATTTTCACATACTTATTTCTCGATTAACAAAACTATGAATAAAAAAAATACTGCTAAGTTTGAAATAACACACAATCAAAATACCACGTGTGTACCATTTTTTTTTCAATATTTGTAGTTATAGCAACAACAGTAATAAATCAACTCTGACAATAACTTTTAAGCTAACAGGATTTATGAAATACAACCAGGCAACTGACAGACAGACAGTCGGACAGGGAGTCTCAGTTATAGGGTCCTTTCTCAGTTACATTTAACTCATTTGGTACGGAACCCTATTAATGCAGCTAAGTAAACTGAGGTAGTCTCGATAACATTATGTAGTATTTTCAAAGACCTTAACCACGTGGGTTCCCCATTTTCCTCCTTGTTAATTAGAACGCCTCTTTTTCCCCTATTATAGATAGATTTTTAGCATATAAGTATGTTATTGCAAAGTTTGCCATATTTTCAAATCGACACATGTTTGAAAACTGTGCGTGTGGTCATCACACACCAACGCACACACTAAAGTTTTTTGGTAGAGTTTTTTTCCCGGATTAATTTATACGTGTCATCTATTAATTTGTCTGAAAACTAATTTATTTCAAAATAAATGCATGCCTTTAGCAATCTCGGATAATGAAGCTTTCTAACGGTCACAGAATTTTTTAAATCAGTTCTGTAGCTTCGCAGATTACCCGCCTCAAACATACAAATTTACAAGCGATTACTTACCTCTTTATAATTTTAGTATATATCAAATTTAATAAAATAATGTGCCAAAAATACGTTTTTTAGTTTAAAAAATCTTCTGTGAATAAAGGTAGACACAAAAATCACAAAATACAGTAAACTTAATAATCGATGCATCATTTGCACTCGGACTCAAAATATTGATTTAGGAGTGAGCCGTTATTCCATTGTCTTATCAAACAGTCTTCGAGCGTGGAATCCTGTCCAATATTTCGCCCCGTGTCGGCCACTATCGGTCAACACAATGGTCGAAATGGCGCTCCTCTGTTTACCATCTTACTTATTTTTTATCTTGTTTGATTTCGATCGTACTGTATCGTCTGTAGGACATTGTCCGGAAGATGATGAGCCTTCTCCAATACCAATACATAAATAATAAGGCAGTTAAATATAAAAATAGCAATATATATTGATGATGACTTTGAAAATGGTAGTCTTCTGGTGTTGTGACAAAACTTACAAATTAGGCTTGTCTCCTGAATTTGTAAGTTAATCTTATACTTTTTATTAATTGGCCAACTTGAAAACTACTATTCCCTTATTTGTTGTTTTTTATCATATATTTTATACTATACATTGTCATTATGCGAATAACTTGTTTTTTTAAACGGTAGGACTTTATCAAACTAACATTTTATTTACCTACTAGCTAATTCCCGCGACTTCGTCCAACCGATACTATATTGCTCCTTGCTCGGTTACAATAAATTATATCCCTCGGGAACCGTACATTTTTCCGGGATAAAAAGTAGCCTATTTTTTAATCTAAGCCATACTCCATCGCTGTGCCAAATTTCATTCAGATCCGTTCGGTAGTTTTTGTGTGATGCGTGTACAAACATACAGACAGACAGACAAAAAATTTAAAAACTGTCGTTTTGGCTTCTATAGAGAGCCCCTATATCTTTTTTTCTTAAATATCTTCCATGTACAAACATAGCTCAGTTACAATTTTATTATGTGTAGATAATGTATAGATCATTTTTATTTCCAAACCCAATTTGAATATGAATAAAGATAATTAATTAAAATCAGACAGTATATTTGCTATATAATATATATATATTTTAAATTATAATGAACAATAATGGATAATAATATCCACATAATAACGTTGTAACGAATACATAAAATCAATAAATAACACAGCCATATCACTATTGACACACAATTTCAATATCTATCGGAATAAAGTGGTCGTTCATATCGAGAATCGTATCATATCGATGTTTACCGAATCCGATTAAGTCTAAAGAAAATACGCCAAAAACGTGATAAAAAAACTCGTCGATAGATTTTTTTCTACGATATTTTTCTTGACGTTATCGTATTTATTTGGCCGGCAAACAAAGTAATGAAGGAATTGATAGTGGTCGGTCGATGACCCCATTTTTTGGAAACTCAATGGGACGAAGCGTTGAATAACTGTTGCATTGAATATAAATGACTGGATATTTTGTACAGTTTACAGATATCATACATGTATCAAAACTTTATCTACGAAAAAAAAAGTAATTTTATATACATGTTGAAATGAAACAAATTTAACGGATTTTATCGCGGATTAATTCAATGTTTTAATGTTGTGTTTGTTGGTTTAATTTTGTTTCATTTCATTGTCTAATATTCGCGTAAACTTAAGAAATAATTTATATACATGTGCAACTAATGTAGGTATGTGTATTACTAGTGGTATTAGTTGAAATATTTATTTGTTTGCATTGGCCCATCTCCTTTTTTCCAGATAGCTAAGAGCGCAATTTTATAAGGACTACTGATTTTTGTTTTGTTTTAATAATTTTTTAAAGAGTGATTTGTAACATTTAGTCGTACATTACAAACTGACTACTTAAATACCTTTGACGTCCAGTAATGAAGGCGTGTAGTTCATTGTGATCCAGTGTTCAAATCCCAGTAGGAATAACTTAGTGAAAAAGACAACGCTTCTGTAACCCCGCGGGTGTTCCAGTTGTCTATGGGCGGCGGTGATCACCTAACATCTCGTGACCCGTCTGCTCGTTTACCTCCCTCTGACGTAAAAAAAAGAACTAAAAGAAGATTCTAACGATGGAGAGCACGCCATCTACCGTTTGTATAGCCCTATCCTAGGGTTGGTTCTGGTTTACCCCGTGAATTGCGGAAGTCAGACGGTAGTCGCCCCATGTACAAACCAGAAATCTCACCAAACTTTCTAGTTAGGTAGCGGACCTCGGGGTCTGTCGGACCTGCTAAGAATGAAATTGGGAATATGCTCGGATAATAATGAAAATAAAGCCTAATCCTATATAATCCTCATGTTTCTGTTTGTCTTCTGATGTACCACAAAAATGTGGTGATCATGGTGTATAATGGAGTATAGTAAGACTTCGCTTCATTTACTCAAAAATATTCTCTACGTGTATATATAAAATAATCAAAGAATGGACCCAGGCATCATCTTTTCTAGGGTAATAATTATGGTAAAATGGGACCGATACGGTCCGTCATCAGACAGTTAATATTTCTACAGGTTATATATTTCTGTTGCCGCTATAATATGTACTAAATAAAATAAATAATTTTAGGGGGCTCTCATACAGCAAAAGTAAAATATTTGGAGTTTTACGGAACTCTTCATGCTCAAGACCGATTCGCACTTGGCCGTTTATTTGTTCTTTGAATTATTAGTATATAAAAATTATTTGATCAATTATAGTTTAAGTTCACATTGTTGTTTCTTAGAAATAGGTATCCACTAGTGCTGTGTTCTACGGCAAACCCAAGACCAATAAGTGTTGCAATCATAAAAAATGTCGCAATACACAATGAACCTAATCATGTTCGCGCGCATTCAACAAACAGTAGCACAAAACCTCTGTTGAACTATCTGGCTTGGTCCGAATAATTACAGTAGTCTCGCTGACAATCGCGATTCTATCACAAAGCTCGCATAATCGGACACAGTGACGAATGCGACCTCATCACTACTCGACATATCCCACTGTCACTCACATACGAAATACGATCTAATGTTAGTTGCTTTAGAGTTTATATTCGGATGAGATCAAAGAGAACATAGTGTGGAGACGTAGCTCGACTGTCGATTGTGACAGGACAATGCAATAATCCGCGCATTGTTGAATCGACATTGTTGTTTTAAGGGTGGTCTGGCGTTCGCGACAATTGTACGCTTTATTGCATAAATAATAATGTTATTGCGCCCAGCGGCATTTCATTGTGGCATTTTAGCGCTAAACTTAATATTGTTGGGGCCGTAATTTTAAGATTTAATTTTCATGTGGTGGGTAATTGTTTCAATAGAAATAATTTGACTGTCCCATCCGAATATTCTGTCATTACCATTAACTTGAAACTAAGGTTTTAAAAGTGCCGTTCCCAAAAAGAAAATTACGACACCCATTTACAATCACTTTGTTGTCCGTGATTAGTTTGTTTTCGTTGAGTTTTTTCGAGAGGTGCGGATCCCTACAACCGGCAAAGAAAGCGTAGTTGTTGTATCAGAGCCCCCCGTAAATATTTATTTTAATATAATCATTTATTTTTAAAGTGAATATAAGATATTAAAAAAATATATTTTGTGAATATCATAGTTAATATCGAGCAAAAAATTACGTTTCTTGTATTGGACCCCCTAAAATGTTCAATTTATTATATTTATTAAAATTTAACTGTCTAGCTATCACGGTTATGATATACGGACTAATGAAAGACAACGGAATGGACAGAGGAATTTGAGTAATAGAGACCCGTTTTTATCCTTTTACTTTGGATGCAAAGCCCTAAAAATATTGAAATCCCAGCATTTTATAACATTCTCATCTCACGCAGGGCCCTTCACATGAAAGAGCACCCAGATTACAAATATCGGCCCAGAAGGAAACCCAAAGCACTGGTAAAGAAGGAACCCAAATTCGGTTTCGGTATTTCTGGACTGATGGCGCCAGTGCCGCGGTTAGTGGCGCCCTCTGTGCCCCACCATGTGCCGCAGCTGCCGATGCCACACCACCTACTTCAAGATAAACCGGAACTGACCAGAGCTCTGTTCCCGCCGCTGCCCTACCCGTTCTATCCATTTGCGAAGATACCGACTGATGATGGGAAATTAGCAGCGGAATTAGCACATTTACAGGTGATTTTTGGCAGGCAACCATTTCCATTTTCATTTCTATATTTTAAAGGCCGGCAACGTTTCTGTGACCTCCAGGGTGTTGCAGGTGCCTATGGGCGTCGGTGATCACCTAACATCACGCGACCCGCCTGCTCGTTTGCCTCCCTCTTTCATAAAAAAAACTAGGTTATTTTACGCAAGATTACTTTCTGTAAAATCAAGAGCAGTTGTAAAGAATATTTGATTATAATTATCCAAGTTAACATCTAGCACAGCCGCTTCTCCTCGGTTTTAACTCTGCTTCAAACATGATGACGGTGTTTAAGAGAGAAAACAAATCAACTTTCTTGTCACTATAAACAGACCGATCTGGTTTACAAAGATGTAACAATCACAAATCCCCGCAGGCTCTCTACGGCGGCGCCCTCTACAGCAGTGCGCTTTACAACAGTGCACTGTCTCCATGCGGGTGCCCCCCGCGCCGCACGCCTTCACCTCCGCCCGCAGACGTCAAGCGTCCAGTGGCTTATGTACTCATGAAGAGTGATGAGGAACCCCCCCAGCACGTCATATGAAGGCCAGTCCCGCTCCCGGCGAGGCCCTGGGCGAACCACTGGGAGCGACCATCGACGTCTGCGCCGGAGCGCGAACGGGAGACCAGCTCGCCTGACAGTGTGTAAGTGACAGCGACATATCACGATAAACTGTTAGTCAGAAGTACAGTGGGGGTTCTTACGAAAGAAAGTTGTGTTGTTTGTGTAGCAAATTAGCTATCAGCTCCACGAATGATATAAGTGACAATACGGAACGTTTCTGCTTTGATGCTTAGAAGCATCGCAGAGGAATTTCTTACCATAGCATATTATTGTGCATCTACGTACTAAATGTATGTACTATTTGACTGAAGATGTATGACTGAACGAGGCATTTCTTTATCGATTTACGGCAATTAATTCTCAAAGCGGGCTCATTAAGCGCTATTTAACTTTGAATTTCTATTACTATTTCTGTAAAAATTTACATACATTTTCAATACTAATTCTAGAAAATTATAAAGTAAAAAAAATACTTCATTCCTAATGAAATCGCTAAAGTTAGAACTAATGTGTAATGGAATAAAGATACGATTATTTTAAAACTATAAAATATTGTTAGTGCAATCACTACAGTTTGTGCAATGTATAGTGAGGTCTTCCTCTTCGAATAGTTAACATATCATAGGTTTTATAGGTAATGTTATATGTATAGGTACTGTTAGGTATAGTTAAATAGCTAGAAAATTAAAGTCAATTGTGTATAAAGTGTGGGACAGTTAGACTGACATATTAATCTCGTATAGCAAAGTACAGTCGACCGCGAGTTAAATAAACCTGCTATTATTAAAGCGGCTAATATGTAATCTATACTACATATAATAAAATTGTAACTGAGCTATGTCTGTACATGGGAGATATTTAAGAAAAAAATATATAGGGGCTCTTTATAGGACCTATAGAAGCCAAAATAATTGTTTATTAAATTTTTGTCTGTCTGTCTGTATGTTTGTAAGAGCATCACAGAAAAACTACCAAACAGATCTGGATGTTTGGCAGAGCGATGGTATATGACCTAAAATAAAAGAAGCCAACTTTTTATTTCGGAAAAATGTACGCTTCCCGATAGATATAATTTATTGTACTCGAGTAAAATCTACGCGGACGAAGTTGCGGGCATCATAGTGTACTATAATATTTATAATGGCGTGTTAATAACAGGTTAGCATGAGTTGGGGGCACTAGGATTCACTCGCTGCCGGAGAGTGGCATAGACTATCATTTTAAAATTGTCCTCATCCCTTGTAATACAGACGTAATATTCCAGAAATTAAAAATTGACCTTTACTGCTATGGGAAAAGCTTCTTTTTCATTTGAACTCGTAATATATATTGTCTTCCATAACCTTCGAAAGGCCTAATTTAATATTTTAATTTATTAGTTGTATATATAGGTTTTTTTTTTTGTATTAATTATATTTTCTTTAATAAATTTAGGCTCCAACTTTCTTGGAGCGATCACTGCTTCTTCACGTCATTTTAAACTAATAAGTAAATTATTATTTCTATATAATACACAAATTCAACGTTAAGTACATATTTTAACAAACTTGTGAAGTCACATACTTACAGGTATATGCGAAGATGTCTTTTTATACATAAAAATATTTTATGCTCCAGATAAACATATTTCAATTTATTATAACTACAACTATAATATATAAAATAGGCTTTACCAAATGATGAATAGATGCTATTGTAAATAGGTAGAAATGCACATTGTTAATACTTAAAAATTTGTTAAATTTTTAACATTAAAAAAGTTATAATTTTTTTGTAATTTTCCGTAAATGTGCCATAATGTAAATCGAACTTTTCTGAATAGGAAGTATACTGATAAAAAGTAAAACAATGACTTCAGCCATGGTTACACTTTCCTGAATTAAGTAAAATTGATTAAAAATCGGTTTGTAATAGTTACAATTTGGATAACGATACGAAAAATGAGACATACCAATGTTAACTTATAAATCACAATTAAATTTTCCTAATTGAAACCTATTTATAATCTTGACAGGACGAAAATCTATGTTATTTGTTACTAGGATTTGATTAAGTTTTTACGTTTTAAGACTATATGACTATGAGCATATACCTCTAATACCATAGACTATATGACCTCACGCAACTTTGTAGAGAGCATTTAATGACAAATGTACACTTAATTATGACGATGATACTCCGAAGCGTCATCATACAATCAGATATATGAAATTGTATTTTAAATGTAAATAATTACAACCTGTAATATTTTAGATAATACGAAACTTGTATAATGTTAAGTATCGAAGCTTACGTGTCTAATACATTAGAAAATGTTTAATATGTTATGTTATATCCTAGGTTAGTTTTCTTGTTGAAGTTCCTTTGATTTGTTGTTATTGATTTACTCACACACACATACGCTCAAGATCCAATGTGTGCGTGTTGTATAGTTATTACGTTTTTATACTTTTGTATTCTGGTTTCAGTTGAAATATAAATGAAAATAAAGCAAATAATCATATCTATATGTTTGTTTTACTCTCATTACTAAATTTAACACTCAATAACGTACTTATCTACGATTGATAGAAGTACCACTTATCAATGTCATTTTTTTAATTTTAAATGTTTTGAGATTCAAAGCTACGACGTAAGTACGTAGCAGTAACTACGCACTTCACTACAAAAGTGCTCAAAACAGGTGATTCTTCATATAGACGATGAGCTTTCCACCTGTCAGTATGTCTGAATCCAAATTACACCAAAAAGCCGTGATTCATTAGCCGTTATTCAGACGTGATACTGAATCTACTTTTACCTTATACTCGTATATTAAATAATAATATCTTCTCCAAGACAAATTTTAAATTTTTTCGTAAGTATCAAATATGGACCATTCTAATAGACTTGACAACGAATGTGATCTTTGACGTCACAAATGTTTTACTATGGCCGTCAGTTTATACAACATATTGCTATTTGCACATTCTGATATTTTGATCAAAGGACCGTATGGTATTGAATTGCTCATCATTGATTTATCTATTAAGTTCAGCTCTAATAATTTTGCACACACGCTTGAGAGAAAATTAGTAGCATACAAAAGCACTTAATCCCATATACTTTTAGACCAATTCACAGCATTTTTGAATATTCAAACTCTTGATATTTCCATAAGAACAAGCCGAGTTAGAATCTTATTCAACAAAACTGTCTCTTATAATATCGTCACCCGAATGACTGAGTTGCATCGCTGCAAACTAATGTACCTTCATAGTTAATTTTTACACAAGCGACGTTTTAACATAGCTAATCATATATACAACACTATCATACATATATAGCCTAGTAATAGCACTAAGCAACTTGTACACAAGGATAAAATTCAATTCACACCCTCGCAGCGACTGTTATTAATTCAGCTTAGATTAAAACCAAGTCAGACATGTGTTCGAGCGGCTGGAGAGTCCTCGAGGAGTCACCGGAGTGTGTTTCTTTAAAAACATGGGGGATCATGCGAGAATACTCAATTATATTGCAAACAGGGAGCCGCAGATGTCCCCGGGATTAGGCTGGAGGACTCACTCCAAACATAGTTTGGGTTTTGTTACAATTATTAAATATTATTCTGTATAGTTCGTAAAATATACTTACCTAGACTGAACTCTTCAAAACAAACATATACATATATACCTAACACTAATGTTTTTAAAAAGAAAACTTAATATTTTTTTCTGCCGTGTGATGTAATTTTTGGACACTGAGAAATGTTTCTGTCAAAAGATTTTAAGAAAATTAAATCACTCTGCTAAAATATGTCATTACGTCCTTTATTGATTATAAAATAAAAAGCTCCTCGATCAGCTATCACGACATAAAAAATATATTGGGAACAATAAAAAAATTATAATCACATTTTATGTAGAATCGGTGTCGTTTAGCGCGATTAGAGGGCTCTGGGGCCTGTGGCCGGGGCGTCCATCGGGGCCCTGGATGAACACCACGCTGTGGCAGAAAAAGGGACAGGTATAAAAAAAGACGTAATTTTAAGAAAATGTAATTTGTGGCACCCACTAAGTATGAGGAAAATTATATAAACAAAAATACCCCAAATAAAACAAAACTTACAAGGCTGTGATGAAACATTTCATTTTTTTTACATTTGCTTATTTTACTGTTACTTTTGAAGCAAATACTATATACATACTTCACAAAAAGGTGTCGCTACGAATCTCTACGAACATTGCAGCGTGAAGCCCCGACTGACCCTAACAAACAGCCGCGAGCTGCTAATTGCAGAGGTGGCGAGGGTTATTGCGCGTTGCAGCGCCATCTATCGCACAGCCTAGCTATTGACAGATACATATGTATATCCACATTGACTTATCTTTGCAATACTTGGTTTCTTGTAGCCACTTAACATTAAATGCTACAGCGGTTTTAAATAAAAAATGCTACGTGAAAATTGGTCGCTCAATTTTCAAAATGTTTTTACTCATTTAACAATTTGTTATTGATAATGTAAATCACTAAACTTATCCATTTTACATACACACGAAGTAAAAAGTTACAATAATAGATATCTGCCAATTCTTATGCCAATTTATATGTATTTCAAATTCTTTAAAAGGTAATTTCTAAAAAGGTTACTTATCTGGATCTGTTTTTGAGACAAAACTCAGAGACAAACGCAATTTCTGCACAACATAATTAAAATTAAAATATTTTTTCTGAAATTAGATCTTCACAGGCACTGTTTCATATCACCAATTAATAAACATATTATAATAAGTATACAATAAACATAATTTACATTAAGTGATACTTATAAAATAAACTTTAATTTGTTACAACTGTTAACTGATCAGTAACATGGGATAATAAATTGTTTATTTTCGCCTTTGCCGCTTATGGCGACGAACGAGATTGAAAAATATAAAATGGAAGAAAAACTCCGAAACTCAGTTAGAGAGGCCGCGGCCCGCCTAATTGCAATCCGCTCGCGGTCACAGACAGACGGACAGCAATATAGTCATTTTTTCAGTCCGCCTAAAGGCGATTTTGTAATCATTTGAATATGAAAAAAGGCGGCCAAGTGCGAGTACGACTCGGGCACAGCGGATTCTGTGCTAACTTGAAAGTACAACCTTTGAAATTCAATCACTTGGCCGGAAGACCCCCATATACCTAACGCGATTTGCTTTTGTTGATGTCAGTCGATTAGTACATTTCACGTGTCCTTCTTCCTTATATGATAAACAGAGTCATGTTTGTTTAAAATTAAAAAACCAAGTTTGTAATAATGGTATCTCAAAAAAAACGTTTTCATGTAAAAATGTTGCCAAAACGAGAGCTACATAAGAGTAGCTAACCCTGTGAAAAAGTAATCGGAGCTCGTATAGACACACACTCACTAAACCTACAAGCGCTACACCTTAATCAATAATAAAATATATGAAAAAGTGGTTAGATCTCATGTAGAGCCAAGATTCTTGATCTATGCGACTTAACCAAACCTAACATCATAAACTCTACATTTTAGTCAAAACGTGTGACGTTTTCTTTCACACACAATGAATGTATGAATCTTCGTAACGGTAGAAAAACGACCAAGCCACACGTTTTGATGATAAAGTTAAGGCTTACTACTGAGATCTACAAAATTCCTCCAGAAGACTAAAGACAGACTTGTTAACTTTTCCATAATGGAGAGAGAATGTTAAAAATGGCTCAACACCGTACGATATTCAGCATCGGTAAATGTCTACACTCGGCAATGTTCGGGTAAGCGCGGCAATTGCTGTGATCGCCGGCAAATGACGGGCATTGTGTCTGTCTGTCTGCTGCATCACAATGCTCGGCTTGAGTTTAGGTACTATTTCACTAGGCGTTCCTCCGAATATCCTGTCCGTTATGTATGATGGGTGTAGGTCATTAAATCTAAATTAAAATTCTTACCACGTACCATATTTCACTAACATTTTTGAGAAACAGTTATAACTACCAAAATTAAAATTAGAATGTTCAGTTGAGTAACTACTAAAATAAAAATGTTTCGTTGACACATTTTTGAGAGGTTGTTGAATCGCCAAAGTCACTTGTAGTGGAATCAACTAGAGCCAAAGACATTATACCTCTTTGGCTAGAGTACCAGAAGATTTTTATAATTAAATATTTGAGATAAGTAACTAACGTCTAACGTCCCGGACTCACAAACTATTACGTAACAGACAAATTTTCCAACGAAAATCAGGAACAAAAGGCAACAAAGCAATCGTCGCGGAGGCGGGGTGTCATGGCAGCGACATAATGTCAATTTTTCGTACACAGCGGCTGAATGCGAGATGCCGCGTCAACGGGCCGGCGCGTGCAAATTTGACGGCTTTGTGTCGCGCTACTGCGCGCGTGACCTGCATTTACTAGCACGCCCACATTACGGACCCGGTCATACACATCGCTATTTTATTTAACATTATTTTTAGATATCAGAGAATATAACAAGCTCAACATCCTTCTTACTAGATATACCAAAGTCGATTGATTAACTAAATATTTTGATTGAATTTAATAACAATAGGTACTGTAGCCTTCGATTATTACAACTAGATGACCTTTAGCAACCACGTATTGCACTGCGACTTTTTTGACGACAGGATAAAAGAAGAAAGTGATTGGGAACCGATATGAATGTTTATCGCGTCACGTAATGGTGCCCCGATTTCAATCACGGCGATTTCTGTAGTCACTTTGTCGTATTTGTTTGTAGCCCGGAGCGGCGAAGCAAAGGGTTGGCTTCAATTCCTGTTATTCCAATACGCGATGTGATGGAAATATTAAGATCCTTCTATTCAACGCGAATGTAGACTGGCCGCTTTTCAACTATATTTGCTCTTTTGCCCTCGACATTACACTATTAAAAATAGCACACTGTATCGACAGATAAGTACACGCTTTTTATTTTTTGTCTCAAAATGTTAATTATCTCGTAAAATCAAAACTTATTATAATTACACCTTCACTGGTACTTTTTCACGTCAATATCTAACAAACATTTATTATCTTAATCAAGCTACAGACTACCAACATTTCGGAACGACCACTGCTGAGAAGAAATGCTGAAAGAAACTCAAGCAGTTTTGGTCCCTACAATGCCAGAAAGGCTTGCTTATCATTTAATCTTTTCTATATATAAGTATAATATAGTATATACTTAGATATGTAGATGTGCAGAAGTCACGCTTAAAATTAAGTATAATAAAATTGTCTGTCGAATTGTATTAGTAATAACTTTAAACTTATAATTTGTTACCTAATAATTATGTTAAAGAGCTTTTACACTCTAGAAGCAGCTACAATAAAGGACCCTGCTGGACGCACTCAGCGGTCATTAGAATCCTATCGCTACCCCGCAACCGATGGAACCTCCTGGGCGTGAAAGAAAAGCGCTGCAACAAACACTATTAAATAATAGATAACAATATACCTATCGCACTATTTAATAATGAAATAACAATTGCCGTACGTTCGATGCCTACCAGCACAACCTCTACCGACACCAGAGGTCACTGAACCAATACAAAAAGCACAAAGCAAACTAAAAATAATAACGAAACTGATACCTCGATAAGTTTTATTTGCTCTCCTCTATAATCTCTGAAGGAAGCGGTTGACGATACGATACGATAGTGTCACACAAAGAAGCTTATTTCCGTCCCAAAACGACCATTTTCTTGTATTCACTTTTAGAAAAACAATCAAAAATGAACCTTATGACCCAGAAATTAGTTATGAAGTCAATACACTGCTGGGTGTTTGTCTAGGTGTGTAGTAAAAATAAAAAGTGAACAAATATCGCGATAAGGAGAGGGCGCGAGGTCGCCCGTAAACAATATTGATTTGATGTAACATTGTTGCCTATAATGGCGGTGCCTCTGTGAAGCTCGCTGATCCAGTATGTTAAATAATACTTTATCAGCTGACGAGTTTTTAGATATTTTAGATTGTGCTACATATAGTGTAAAAATAGAGTGGTTTAATATATTATTTTCTTAGTGGAATAACTTAATAATAAGCTATATTAATTCTTAAAAAAATATATTTAACTGACATTACATTTTGTTTCTAATTGTATGTCATTTTAACTGTGTTTATTGCAGAGTTTTGGAAGTCTTAATTCGTTTTCAACAACTAATAATTGATTTACAAACATTGCATCAAGTTTTAATTTAATCACATTTTAAAATATCGGCAATGCAAACATAGGTACTCAATAGCTCATTGTATGTCTCGGGCAACCTAGGAGTTGACATTCTATTTATACCTACTTGGCCTTCTGCATCACAACTCATTGTTGAACGGAAGAGTGCCGGCAAAAACCGAGTGGCGCGATAAAACAGACAATGGCAGCTAGTGTCGGCGACAATGGTTCGTTTGTGCCGATTCTTCGCATAATGGCGGGGCGCAAAACGCCGTAATTCGATCAGCCTTTATTATGGACCGCGCACGTGCTTGAGTTACTGCCTACGCTCTTTTGACGCCTCTGTGTTATTTGCCATTATATTTTGTTCTTGGTAATTGTTTGGTTTGTATAATTAGCCGTCTGAATACACGAAGAATCAATTAAAGGCAAAGGTAAACTTTGCTTCGCAATATTAGTGGTACACAATCAACATCATCCATGGATGTATTAGACAGTTTTTCAACCAAACACGTTCACATTCTAATGAAATGCACAGACTATACTATAAATAAATAAATAAATAATTCATTTTGATAAACTTATTGTCGAAACAACTTCTTTTATCCCTTTATTAAGTAAAAAATGTCGTACAACAAACAAATCGAAAAGATAGTTTTTCAACTCAATAGAACTCAACTAAATTTTGCAAACTGTGTCTAAGTCTACAATGAGAAACAAGGTAGTATCCCTAAATTAGTACGAAATGAAATCCCAGGATACAGACAGTCACATACTCAACATATCTCGCCAGGGTACCGCCACATTGACCAGCGGAGCCGGCCGGCCCCTCCTCCACAAAGCGCTCATAAGCAAACTCTAATCGGATGAGCGTACAAAAGTCTGCGGATACACTGTTATGTTCCAAGATTGATGACAGCTTTCTAGATGTGACAACAACTTTTAAACTTTTCACATGCAAACATATGTACATTTAATCGGTTAATTTATTTAGGTTTTCCATATCATATTAGTAACAGGTTGTCCTTGGGCCTATGTTAGTAATAAACTAACCGAAACTTAAAAAGTTCATCTCAACGCAAAGGTCTCGGTAAAAAATAACATTGTAACGTGAATAGAAGACTGGCAGTATTGCCAATTTGAATAGATATTATTTGCAAGACTATCTATACTATAACACATCTGTAACCGAGCTATGTCTATACATGGAAGATATGGAGAAAAAATGTGAGGGGTCTCTTTAGGTGTTATATACCTATTTTTGTATGTTTATACGCTCATCGCACTAAAAACAACTACATAGATGGAATTTCATATAGTTTTCACAGTTCTATTGTAAAAGTTCAAAATTAAAATATAGCGTTATTTTCAACTTGATACGCCGCATAGAACCCGAAATATTGATAATAGTAGTTACGCGCGGACGACGATACGGGCATAAGCTAGTTTTACAATATTTCAATCTGAAAGCCTCTTCTAGTGGGTCTAGGATCATCCCCGCACGCAACAGTAGGTCCGCACAAAGTGACCGCGCGCTCCAAAGAGAGCTCAATAAAAAGCAACGCGCCCGCGCGGCTTTGTGAAGCGCGCTTTATCCAAGATCATAATGCGGCTTCAATGCCGACAGTGTTTGTGTAGGCTTTGCATTTACATACAAGTAAGTACTTATTCATTTATTACTTCTTTATAAGAACATTGACTTATTGGATATTGAAAATAAGTTTTAAAGTGATTTTGTTATATAATTGATGTCAGACGATTTTGTAAACTAACGTATACCTAATTAGGTTTTAGAAAATTCCTACAGTGTTTGCTTTGTTGCGCATAATGAGGGATCTTGTATGTAATGTTTGCATTTATTTTCTCCTTCGTAGCATTCTCCCATTTCTGATGATGGGCCCAGCCCCAGCAAAAGGACAGGTGTGTCCCGTGTGATTTTAATGGGTGGCAAAAAAACAAACAAGCATGGAAAAAAACAAACAACAATATATCCCAAACACAACAAATAGAATAAACCGCCATCTAAAACTAACAAAAAGGATAATATAGACCGCCTGTTTCCCCGCGAAGAATACTCGACACAACATAAATAATGGCGGTAAATAAGAGTAAAATATTGAAAAGTGTCATGGCGGCAGAAAGGCGCGAAACTGGATATCCTAGAGTTTCCGGCCGGCGCGCGCCAAAATGGCATAACGGATATTCGAGTATCGTAACGCGGGCGAGAATAGACAACGTGCCTAAAAACAATGTTTCCGCGTTCCATTTTTGAATTTAAAAACATATAGTTTTTCTTCTATTCTCCATGATATGAAATTATAGACGATGGCTCTATAGGCTTCATTCCCTTTGCGTTTCCTAAAAGGAAAAATTTTACCAAAAAGAAATCTCTACAATATGTTTCTATTCTAAACACAATTTATTAGTTTACAAGCATAAGAAAAGTATACATATACATATATCCCAATCCCAAGTAATATTACAAATGCGAAAGTAAGTTTGCTACCTTCTTCACGCGTTATCCGCTTGATTTTTTTTCAATATCTTGTTAAATTTTCGAATATATACGTATCATATTTTTAAAAGTATGGAGAAAAACATAAATAAAAGGATCGCTGAAAAAAACTTTTATTCCCGTGGAATTCTCTAAATGAATTTCACGCGGACGAAGCCGCGGTTAAAAGCTATTCTAGTCTATTATACTTAAAGTACTCTTGCAATTTGAATTTTATTAAAGCATCAATTTCATTGATGAGAAATGTCTGTTACATAACATTATTTAAATTAAATGTTGAGGAATACGTGTAATTAAAGGAACAAACCAAAAAATAACCAGTTTATAAATAGTACCATACGAGTAGCTCGCAAAAAGAATCCCATTTTCCTAGTATCAATCAAAATATTTTTCTATCTTTGCGTCTCTCTGTGGGCTTACCCCTGTTCTGTTTTGGTCATATTGATTTCTTTCATTTTCGTTTTCTACAAACGGTTATCCATTTTTTATTTCTATTTGTGTTCTATTCAGAAACCTCAGTCTATCCAAATTTCATTTGGACGAATACGTGAGCGGTTTATGCGAAAAACTTTGACCAAACTAAGATAGAATTTTTAATTAAAATGTTTTTGCCAGTAATTTAAATAAACAAGTTGTCAGTGCAGTTTAAAAACAAAACGGTATTATCTTTCCCGTTCGTGCTGGCCGGAACCGCAGGGGAGCGCAAAGATTTGAAATTGGAACCAAATAGGCGTTAAATGGCGGCGTGCGCTGTCATAACATCATTTGGCGTTCATCAGCGGGCGAAACAGCATCTCCGTTTGGTGCACGTTTTATTAGCGTAAGGAATAGCGGGGCACACTGACTCGGAAATAGGGATTTGCATCGGGAATATACCGGGCGGTGATTGCATTTTCTTTGCAACTGCAGCGTCATTTAATTTTGCTCGACGGCCGAGACTGGGACTCTTGGTCCACTAAATTCTGGCCCGTAAGCTACGGAGTTAATGATGTTATATTGAAATTATTTTAGCAGATTTAAGGTAAAATTAGTCGCTGGTATGGGGACTACTTAATTATACAACAGAATATTCTTAATAGCAATTTAGTAACTAGAGTACAATGTTTTATTGTTATTATAATTCCGTCACTTTAGTTACGAATTTATAAACATGATAAGAAATCTGAAGAAATGATAAGAAACATCTCCTGTTTTAAACTTTTAAAAAGGTTTCTTTACAGTCGAATAAAAAATATCTTGACGACTAGATATTAAGGGGCAAACCATAACGATACCTGAAATAAAACTGGAATGAATCGCAGCCAAATAGAATAAGAATTGGATCATAAAGCTGATCCATCGGCTCATTACTCGTCGCATAAAATACGAGATTGTGAGGTTTTCTCTAAATTTCGTTGCGATCGGCTCCTCTACCCTCCCAGACGAACTGATATTAAACAGGCATCGATTTGTGAAGTAAACCAAGGTATACATCGAAAAATTGAATAGCAAATTGAAGACCTTAAATTTCAGAAATATATTTTATATTTAGGGTACCGCATCAATGAAGGAAAAGGGATCCTTTTAAACTTTTCGTAAATACTAGGTATTTTGAAGCTTGTACTTGCTGTGAAGTATGTTTATGTATCCGTACGTGTGTTGTGTATTGCGAATAGATATGCGTGTCAACATTTTTCATTATTGATTTTTTAATACACCCGTTCGAAGCCGAGGCGGGCTGCTAGTGTTATTATCAATATACTGTAGAGATAAATATAAATTAAACTGAAATCAATATTTAAGAGCGGCTCCCAAACAACAAACGTGATTTATAACAATTTTTGGAATAATGTTAGTCTGACTTGCACTTGGCCGTTTTTTTATTGTATTTTTGTACTTCCTTGCATGCATATCTTTTGTTTCATTGGAAAAGGAAAGTTAATGCTATGGTATTTTTATACCTCTGTAAATAAAAAAATATTTTCCGGCTCGCGCCCCCAGACGGTATCCATTTTGTTCAAATTCGATTGTCACACTGAGCGGCGAAACCAATGCCAATCCACCGCGAGCGAAATTCACGGCTCGTTTCTTTTAAAATCATATTCATGAACTTTTCCTCATCACTTTTTTAATCTCTTTACTACAACGCTTTTACTGTATATAATACATCCAGGCGGACAATATTTTTTACGCATCGTACAGCAATGAACCAAATACAGAACTCTAAATATTTTTTCAAAATGTGAAGCTCTGGTCAGACGAACTCTGAATAAAACGAACAAGAAAACCATTATCTAAATGTATGTATATAAGAAAGGACGTTAAAATGTCCTTGCGTATAAAGTTAAAAAAAGTGAAAGATCATTGACTGACTGACCCACTCATCTTAGAAACTAAAAGTGATCTCAAATTTTGTATGGGAATTCCTGTTGTCCCACGGCGTCCAATAACTAATTATGGGACACTAATGTACCGCGTGTAAAAGCTTGTATAATTCTAGAAGATCAATCAACTGCGATGGGGAAATATAAAAAGATATGCACCTTGATAAATATTTGTATATTTCGGATAGGTGCTAACGCACACTAATGTACGTCATCTTTGCAATTTCTATAAAATTCTTTCTTTTCGAGACATTAAACAATATTTTCCTAGGTTTATGCGCGCTCTTAACGTTATCACCTGTTCGACGCAAAACCAACGATTTATAAGACGTAGGTTTGTCTGAAAGCCTGTATCGCGCGTCGCTATCTCGATTGACTAATCTTTCTGCCGCCCGCCCTATTACGCTCGCAAACACTTGAAAAAATCAACACTCCGTCTTAACTACGGAGGTTGAAAACTAGACGAGCCTTTATTCCTTATTTTCTCAGTTGCTTTAATTCTCAACTTAGGACAATTATAGTATCATATCATAATAAGATCATAATTTAAAAAATACAACGCAAATGTTGAAGATTAATTATTAATTAGGTAATTGTCACAAGTCATTAAAATAAGATATTTATTTAATTAATTTTACAAAAAAAGGCAAAGGCGAAAGTGCACGAAAGCCAGAAAGAAATATATAAAAAAAATTGCTTCTAGCTACAATCCGAACCACACCTTGTATGTTTCAGATAATGGTCTTGAACACACAAGGTGATAAAGAGTTTTTAATTATGAAGTATGATTTAATGATATTTTCTGTTAAGCTCTTGTTTGAGTATTGTAGGTAAATTGACATGACAAGCAATGCCAAATAATTGTTTGTTATAATACACACGAGAGTAGCTTGGCAGTCATAAAGACTGGTGCCTTCAGAGTCCATGGGTCCATGGTCACTAAAATGGGCGATGTTCGAAATTTTTAAAAAAGCTTGTTTATTTTTATAATGATATGAATAACATTCCTGATAACCATAAAAAATATCAAAATTTTTAGGTCTACCAATTAAAATATTGAATAACAAAAAAATATGAATTTAATTCCGCAAACATCAATCATGAATCAAGTTTTGATGAATATTGCTTAAATATTTACCAAATTTCTTGAGGAATTTGTAGGTAGTTTCCCGAGTAATTTATGTATCGAACTGATATGATATAATGCCACTTCCAGTGTTACGAGTCGGCACCTTATATCAGGTCGTAACCTCTACAAAGCGTATAATTTCCCGCCTGTCTGTTTGTGTAACCGGTGGATCTCAGATTAAATACGATAAATAAATACTTAACGCTTAAATCCATTTGCGGTGAATCTAATTCGCGGTAAGAAACGAGAAGAAAGCCACAATGAATGACGACGGGACTCTGATCGCATGAACTTCATACTTTAATTTGCTGAATTAAGTATAAGAATAATCTTGAAATAGCAGAACATCATAAAATTATAAATAAATTAAAATTGAATGTCAATTATTATCTATCAAGAAAATAATATAAGAATTTCCTGACATCGTTTAAGTCATCTATAAAGTTTTTTCTAACTTAATAGTTGACGCCAAATAGAAATTTGATTAAGGTAAATAGGTCTTAATATTCTCTAGAATTGAAAGAAACGGCATGTCAATAATGCTAAGCCCTAGCATTTCTATAGCCAAGTCAAGTAGAGCCTATCCATCATATATTATATTTTAAAAAATGTTAATAATATCCCATTTATACATATGAAGGAAATCCAATATACGAAAACTGAGTGATTGTTTTTAATTTTACTTTTTCCGATATACTTTATCAGTCAATCCGGGATACAATATTGTTAATACATATCATAAATAGTTTTGGTCGCGGTTTTGCTCACGTACAATTTGAGGGGGGAGGAGGGGCATAGAAAGAGACGAAAAGTAGCCTATGTCACTCACCAGCCCTCCAAGTACCTCCACATACAAAAAATACACTAATATATTGAACCGTTTTGACTTAAAAGCACGGACAAACAAATAAACACACTTTCCCATTATAATATTAGTATGGATCATATATGAAACAAAAATAGTATCAAAATATGTCGGTTGGAGTATTCCAGCCATTGTCCGGCCGCCACAAAGCGTCGTCGTAATCAAATCCGATTAATGAACGACTCCAAACTCGCTGAAACAATATGCCATTATATTGCTTCTTGGCTTTTCTGTATTTCAATTTGCTTTTGTTTGACACAGATCAATTATCTTTTTCAGTCAAATTATATGGTAGGTAAACTAATTGACATCGATAAGAAAAAATATGTGTTATTTTATTCTGATGTAGGTGTAACTTATAAGTATTACTGCAAAGTTTCATCCAAATCCGATCAATTAATTTTTGTGAAAGAGTAACAAACATGCATCCATCCATACATATATC
>JADGIL010001150.1:0-21600 GCA_020352625.1 Cactoblastis cactorum
TATTTTTGTCGTAGACTGTATTTTTCGTAAGCATTCTGTGACAGTACCGGTACCGCGAGATAACCTAGGTTAACGCGGACGAAGTCGCGGGTAACAGCTAGTGTAGAATAAAACTCAAGAATACTTATAACAATACATTTAATGGAAATATATAAAAGGATAGAAAATACATAATTATTAATGGCCGTGAATTTATTATTCGAAAGGAACGGCTGGCAATAGTTTTCCTTCGCACTTTCCGAAGCCGATTCTCGTCCCCTCTTCGTTGACGCAGTATCCTCGAAGAATAACGGTGTCGCCATCTTGCAGAAATTTTCTTTCATCTCCATTTAGCAGGCCTATAGGCTTAGTGCCTCTCCATGACAGTTCTAACATGCTTCCGTAGGAGTCTGGTGTCTGTAATAGTATTTCTACAGTTATTTTATCAATATCGGTACTCACATAACTTACCTATATAGATTGTTTATCAACAATATGTTATTTACTTTTTAACCCACTTCAAAAATAGGGAGGTTCTCAGTTTGATCTGTATGTATGTATGTATTTTGGCTATGCTGTAGAAATCGTTAATCGTGTTCTCGTTTAAGTTTAACATGAAGAAAACCAAGCACAATGTTTTCTTAAAAAGTAAGCTATCCTTTTGCCTACAAATCCGTAGAGAAAGTTAGTATTACCTCCCCACTGATGGTGCCGCTGCCGAGAAGGTCGGCAGGGCGCAGGTTGCAGCCGGTGACGGTCTGCTGCGCTAGCTGCTGCTTCACCGTCCAGTACATGTAGCGGTAGTTGCTGCGGCTGATCGTCGTTGCTACAGGGTATTTCTCCGCTGAGGGGAAAATTTGGGGTCGAATTTGCTCTTAAAAAAATAAAATTTGGGTTCGAAAGAGGGGGATCAAATTTACTCGCAGCAAATGGAAAATAACCTATACACATATGATAAAAGTGAAACAGGGCTATGTCTGTACATGGGAGATATTATGGAAAAAAATATGGGAAAAATCTCAATCTTTTTCATTTATAGTTTAAAAAAATATGTACTTCTGATAATTCATTTATCATGTAATAGCTTTTACCCGCAAATAAAATTAAAAAAACGTAGCCTATATCATTGTCCAGACCTTCAACTATCTCCACGTAAAAATATCACATTAATCCATAGCTCTATTTTGACATGAAAAACGGACAGACAAACTCACTTTCACATTCATAATATTGGTATGCATTGAGCTGTTTTATTTTTTCATAAACTGATAAAGAGTCGTTGAAAATGACATTACTTTCACAAGATGGCCCCCAAGACTTAAAACTATTTTTTTAAACATCGCAAATTAGTAGACATCGCGTAATAATTTATAATAGACTTACATTTGAGATCAACTTCCAGTTTGATGTCGAAGTTGAATTTATCATCGTGTTTCAGGTAGGGGAAGGGGGCCGGGTCCTGCGGGTAGTTGTCCACGATGTACGGCCGCAAGGCTTCGATAGTCACCACCCAGGGGGAGATGGTGGTGCCCAGGTTCTTGGCGGTGAACGGCCCCAGCGGAACGTACTCCCATTTTTGTATGTCTCTGGCTAGAAAAAAAATAATTTGTTTAAAATTAAAAATATACAATTTGAATTAAATTTAAATTTCGAACAAATCCGATGAAGTGATTTGTTCGAACAATATTAAAATATTGGGATATTTCTGGCTGTAGATAAAATAAATACAAGACGTGAAAAAGTGCCTGTCAAGGTCTAACTTCTGAATAAATATTTTGATTTTTATACAAATTCACTCACCACTCCAATCGTTCATGAGGACAAATCCAAACAGTCTGTCCTCAGCCTCTTTAGCGGTGACCCTCTCTCCTAGCGCGGTGGGAGGTCCGCCCACAAACGCGGCCATTTCTAACTCAAAGTCCATCAGCCGACAGGGACCGAAAATTGGATCTGCTCCTGTAAAATTGATAACGTTACGTTTTGGTCACATTTTAATGCGTTTTGAAAGATCTGTACAATAATGATGTGAGGATGTATGTATGTTTATTTGTTTGTTACTCTTTTACGAAAAACGGAACGATTTGGATAAAACTCTACAATAATATACATCAGAATAGCATATAGGTTACAGACCAAATTCCAAGCGAGCGAAGGGAAGACCTTCCCCCCCCCCCCCCTATGCTTATGGAAGTAGATTATAGTTCAGCTGTGCACAATAAAATTATCCAACGGGCCGGATATTCATTCATATACATTTTCTCACCGTCCACGGGCTGCGTTTGTCCGTACGGTCTCCGGATAGGCGTCCCGGACGGGACTATAGAACTGGAGCGGCCGTGGTATCCCACTGGGATGTACTTCCTACAATAATAATTTAAAAAAATATTAATAAAACAAGTATTCTTATCACTACACTTTTTATAAAACTTTTATAAAACGGGCGAATAACACTATAAAAATCACATTTTTTTTTTTAATTCAATCAAACAGACACTTAATTTTTATTTACTTTTTAATAGATCTACCCCGTAAAGTAGAAAGAAGTGATACTGTAAAACAACGTACCAGTTAGGCATCAGCGCGTTCTCCTTGCTCCTAAACATGATGCCGACGTTGGTGGCGTGGTGGATTGAAGAGTAGAAGTCTGTGTAGTCGCCGATTTCTGCCGGCAAGTGCAACGTCGCTTCGCTCTGCTTGATGAACGCTCTGCAAATTATTCGATAATTAATAAACTTATAGCCTATAGCACTCTTGATTAGTGTAGTTTCCTGACTGTGAAAGAATTTTCATGATCAGTTCAGTATATTTCCGAAGATAGCCCTACAAACAAACAAACAACAAACAAACAAACAAACAAACAAACAAACAAACAAACAAACAAACAAACAAACAAAGTTACACACTTTAGATACCTCTTTATAATAGTACAGATGTATGTAATGATTATTACAAAAAGTTTTACTTTGAATAAAAGTTATTTTCTTATTATTGTGTATACAAATGAAGCAAAAATAAAAAACAAAAGGAAATCAAGTATGTCAGGACCAGTGTAAGTGAAAGTATGTAGTTTCTGCTTACCCGTACAGGAAAAAGGCGTGATCGTACACATACATATATGTATAATTGTATATGATACAAGTCTCGAACTTAGTTTGGGGCTAACTAAATTTGTGTGATTTGTCCCTATATATTTATATTTATTTACTAGGTAATGCCCGCGACTTCGTCCGCGTAGATTTTACGATAAATTATACCCCTCGGGAAGCTTACATTTTTCCGGGATAAAAAGTAGCCTATCTTTTAATCTAGGTCGTTGCCCATCGCTGTGCCAAATTTCATCCAGATCCGTTCGGTAGTTTTTGTGTGATGCGCATACAAACATACAGACAGATAAAATTTTTAAAAATATATAATCGTTTTGGCTTCTATAGGCCCTATAAAGAGCCCCTGTATATGTTTTTCTTAAATATCTGCCATGTACAGACATAGCTCAGTTACAATTTTATTATAAGTATAGATGTACATATATGTATGTAAAATGTGTACGTCAAAGCGGAGCAACGCATTAGTGTGACTTTTTTATGTGGAGATAGTTGAAGGACTACAGAGTGACATAGGCTATTTTTTTATTTCATTGATCGCGAGCGAAGACGCGTGCTAAAGCCAGTATACATATATTGCAAGTTACCTTTCCCTGAGAACGCTGTCATTTTGTAGCGTGGTGTTGGACACATCTAGCAGGCTCTGCAGTGTGGCTCTCGCTTCAATCCAGTGAGGCTTTGTTAGGCCCATGAAGGCGTTGAGTTTTTCCTCCTGAAAATAAAATAATTTATACTTTTTGGCGAGTCGGAATGGCTCTAAATTCTACTAACCAAAAGGTCTCAATAGATCCATGAAAGCCTTGAGTTCCTTAGCCTCCTGAAAATCAAATGGTTTAAACTTTTTTGGCGAGTCGAAGTGGCTTTAATTACTACCACAGATTATATCATATTACTAATAACTAGGAGGTCTTGTTAGGCACGTGAAAGCAGTGTGTTGAGTGTTTCCTCCTGAAAGTAAAACGGTTTAAAAATTTTGGCGAATCGAAATGGTTCTAACTCTAGCAGGTTCTGCATTGTGGCTCTAGCTTCGACTAGTGAGATCTAGTATTTTTATTATTGAATTTTTACAATTTAATAGGGAGGCAAACGAGCAGGCAGGTCACGTGGTGTTAAGTGATTATCGCCGCCCATAGACAACTGCAACACCCGCTCGGTCACAGAAGCGTTGCCGGCCTATAAAAACCCTGCCCTCCCCAAATTGGGAGGGCGGAAGTTGGGCCTCCAGCTCTCCCACTCACCGATTTTACTAGGTCAAATTTTCTCAAGTCATTTTTTTCATAAAAACTTTGTTCTACTGCAGAGACTCAGGGCTGAATTTTATGAAAATTCATCTATATTATTATTTGTTACTAGCCAACCGTGCACACTTCGTTGGGCGTTAATATATTGCCTATAGCACTCCTGAATAGTGTAGCTTTCTGATTGTGTAAGATTTTTCATGATTAGTATTTCCGGAGATTAGCCCTTACAAACAATCAAAGTTACGAACTTTACCTCCTTATAATATTGATAAATATATAAATTTTGTGTTGTGACTAACTAGCCTTCTGATGTTGTTGATTTATTTAAACAAAAAAAGCTTAGGTATTTATTTTCAAGTAAACCAGAAATTATTTTTAACCTATTAATGCGTTATTTAACAGAAGTTTGCATACGTATAAACTTATAAAACTGGATTCTAATCATGATCAACTGATTTGCATGTTAGATGAAAACAAACAAGTTTGCTGAGCGAGAAATAATGTAAATGTAATGAAACCTACCTACAAAACAGTTGCCTAACGGTTGCGACATACCTACCTCGTTTATTTGTAGTATTTTAATTATTTTTAGGGTTCCGTACCCGAAGGGTAAACCGGGAATCTTATTACTAAGGCTTCGCTTCACCCACTTGGAAGCTATAATGTCCTAAACAAAATGACACACACACGTCATACTTAAACCACCCCTCTTTTTGTCGGGGGTTAAAAATCGAATTTATTAATTATCTTCGTGGCTTAACTTCCGTCAATGGGAATTCCGGGATTGCGTTGGCTACATCCGAGATTCAAACTTAACATAACTTTTTTTTTTATTGTGGGCAAATGCATTACGCTGAAGTGTGGGTCTCCCGGGGTCCTCTCTAGGGTGAGAGAGAGAGCCCTGCTCCACCGTGACATAATAACAGGGTGGGGTATACCCACTAAAACCCCACGGCGTCCTTCATCATCTAAGTGGTGGTGCCACGGGAATCTGAACAAAGTCTTGAACTACCGCGGCACTTCCGGCGAAAGCCTGCTCTATGTAGTGGGCCCAACTTGGAGCCCTTCTTGTATAAAAGGGCTGACAGGAGCGGCCGGATACGCAGAACCGGTCCCGTCCAGCGATGATAAGGCAGAGTCCAGGGACGATCGTAAAGCCGCCGCGCGCGCATTCTGCTGCGTCTGTGGAGCGCTAGTGTAGACGGGTCGTCCTCCCGCTCTCGCTCCGAAACTTAACATAACTATACCTAACATCATCATGTAGGTTTCTTTTTTAATATTTAAGGACAAATCACACAAATTGAGTTAGCTCCAAACTAAGTTCGAGACTTGTATTATGGGATACTACCTCAACGATACTATATTTTATAATAAATAAATATATAGTTAACATACAAGACCCAGGCCAATCAGAAAAAGGTCATTTTCTATCATGAACTGACCGGGGATCATACCCGGGACCTCCCGAGTCTCGGTCAAGTACGTTAACCGTTATACCACGGAGGGCGTCAGGTTTATTATACTAGTTTTGATGGTAGATAAAAGACGATACAATCACAATTCACTTGTAGCTATTTCAAAAGTAAATAATAAAATTTACCTTGAAAACATTCTGCTTATCTTTGAGCAACGGCCCGTTGAACAGATGCGAGATGATATTCAGGTCCAAAATCCAGTCTCCGATGGCCACACCAATGTGTTTCGATTCCTGAAAAAAATAAGAATATTGATGGAATAAACCTTAGTTGTGTATTCGAGTTTCAAGACTACAGAGCCAATATTTTGTCAACCCCGTAAGCATGATGCTATTCTATATTTTTTTATTGTGCTACAGATACCTAAATAAAAAGTGAAAAAGAGACATAGAGAACCGTAGGAAAATATCTAAAAATAATCCATCTAAGTAGCAATGACCGCGCTTGGAATCGACCCCCGGCCCCATAGAGTTTATATAGATACCCGGTCCCTTTACCCACAATTTGAGTAGGTAAGTATAGTAAAATAGGGTAATTGTATAGTATATATTATAATTGTAAGGGTTATAGTAGGTATGACTTGGTGAAAATATTATTAATTAACTCTATCTTTAATATAGCACAACCCAAATTACAAGAATTAATACCTATAGTTAAATAAATACAAAATGTATTAACTATAAGAATTAATATTTAATACCTATTTAATTTATAGTTACATCACTAAGAGTTAGAGCTATTTCACTAAATTATGAGTTAAATAGTTACAATCATACTTAACAAGTAGGTACCTTATTTTCAACTAACTTAAAAGCACAAAATCGCTATCAAAACAAACACAAGAAATAAAAGGTTATCTTACATTTTTCGGCGAAGTAAACACTCCGTACGGCAGATTTTCAATTGGAAAATCCGTGTTCGAATCGTATTCTATGAAACTCTTCATTGTAGGTGCGTATGTGACACGATTCTTACTAAGAATGTGGTGTTTTTGATATAAACCAAGTTGATTATAGACCAGTTGTTAATTTATAGATATGTAGATGTAGGTAACAAGTCGACTCACCGCGTCGGTCGACGACGCTCGAATGTCAAGGACTTTAGGAAAGTGTTATAATCTCTTTGCATGAGTTCATTGTGGTTTTGTGGCTGACTTCACTGTTGTCAGATGCATCGTGCGCGATAGTACGGAGGCGACAAATAAGTTTTATTTGAACTAGCTGATGCACGCGACTGCGTCCGCGCGTAACCTTAGTTCCTGTCAATATCTTTGGTTCTATACAGCGTGAGGAAATTTACGGCAGACTTTCTACGATGCAATTGTGAAAACCGCAATTAAATTTCATTATGTAGTTTTTGCGTGATAGACGCACAAACATACCTACTTACATACACAAATTCTAAAAATAATAACTTTGGCTTCTATAGGTCAAAGCCTTCCCCTACTCGATATTTTTTCCTTCTATGAAAAAATGGCATTCCATTAAGCAAAGTTTATTACATATATGTATATATTATTTACAAGCGAACGTTAGTCTTCACAAGAACATTTCTACAGAGGGCGCCGGGAGCATCCCTGTCTGGGGGCTGCAACCCTTCTCTCGACTCGGCGACTGCCTGGAACAAGACAAATGGCTGACGATACGTACCCTTCGTCCGGCTTTTTTCCCATATAAATCTATGTACCATGTATATATTAACGTTTATCTTACTAGCTTTAGGCTACCATCTAGGGTATCCCACAAATCCCCATTCGAAATCCCTGCGTGATTTGTAAACTCGTCAACTAATCTCCATCTACGGTTTCGAAGATATTGCAGTAAAACGCAAAAAAAATGAAAGGCTTATGATTGACAATACCTGCCTTCATTGGCTTATGTACCCTATATTATGATGATCTCAAAATATCGCATTACAGGGCAAAACGGCAGGCATGAAAAATAAAATAAAAAAATATTGTTACAAGCAAGGAGCAAGGAACTTTACCAATTATCGAGGGCTAAGGATAGTGAACTTATACTATAACCAGTAGGGATTAAGGAAAATGAATGACTATAAATAAATAAACTATATTGCCTTACTTCGACTTACATATATCTATTTGTCATAAATAAATCAAAATGGTTAACTAATAGTCTTACATGAAATAAATAATTAACGAAACCTTCCTTAAAAGGGCAATTCCCCTAAAAGTTGATGCAAACAGTTTCATGAAAATTACTCTTTACAGCCCTCTGTAGTACTAGTGGTCAATTTGGACTAAAGACCATAGTATAATGTGCAAATAATACCAACTAAACATAAAATCTACTTAATATGCATCAATTACACCATAATATGTAATAACAAACAACGACTGATCGGATGCAAAGCCGATTTATATAATAGATCCAAGTGTTGCAAAATATGGTGCAATTCAAAACGGAAATATAATAATTTACCCATGCTAAACTAAAGGTCTAAGGTGAGTTTGTAATTGCAATAATAATAACATTGTACCATATAATATTTATTAATTACTTCTCTAGACATATTTCTAATCTTACTCTAATTGATTAAAAAAATATTTCACAGCTATTGATTACATTTGTTTCCAATATGAATTGAACATTGGAATAATGTGAATATTTCGTGTATATAATTAATAATTACGCAAAGAAAATAACTAATACGATGAAACACGCGCCCGCACACAAACATTTATAATTAAATTTGGCAACGTCGAAGTATATCGCACCTTCGGTGCAATAAAGTCACTTATGCAATTTGTCAAAACTGAACTGAGTATTAGAAAATACTTCTAATCCACCTCTTTACTTGATGCATTATTGTCACTTATGTAGTACGCATAGTTACCTTGTGAGGGCATTAGTGTTGTACGGTTTTGGCGCGAATCTGGACGGCACTGGGAGAAACAACGTTTAACGTCAGTTGCGGTAAAAATTAGGTGAGATGCATAAGTGACGTTATTGCACCGAAGGTGCGATATATTGAATTAATCACACTTACACAGTCTTTATCTATTACGGGGTAGACAGATCTAAAATTCGTGAAACTAAGGCCACTCTAAACTCAATGGCAATCTTATTGGTGTAATGTAGATAAAGTGACAGGTCGTCTACTTTTATCTTGCACTCCCATACTAGTAGGAAAGTGCTAGTACTCATACATTAGTTTTAAAATGCAGACTAAATTACATCTCAGGATAAAAGTTATAAAATACATAAAAAATATATATACTTTTTTAACATTTTGCTACCAAATAGACTAGATGACAACAAATCAAATTAGATACTTTTATTATATGTCAAAAACAAAATGTATATATTTATGGGATTTGTATGACTTATGAAATTGTGATGTCACATGTAGTTAATTTTACAATAAAAATGTGAAAGGTGCTATGGACATTATACATATAGACAGTGCAAAGGATATATACGTATCTTCTAACTAATTTTTTAATCAAGTCATTATCATTGTTCTTTAGAAAAATGGCGATTTTGATAATACACTCACATTATTTCAATGCTCAACTACTTAAAAACAGATTAATTACACTACACTGGTACAAAATCTAACAAATCCGTTTGAAATACATTGTAATGGACATTTTGAGTAGGCACTTATATTGTGCGGAGTCTCTTGGCATAAGATCATGTTTGTTTGATGTTATGTCTCATTCGAGTTACTTACATTGATAATTTTTTTTTTCTTAAAGTAAAATGGTCATTTCAGAGCCGGTCAAATAACCTTTGAAATATTTAATGGGGAAGTTTGATCATGTTACTTTTTTAACGTAAGATTTTTAAATTTTATGTACTGTACGAATAACAAAGAATAATAAATTAGTAATCAAAAATCAAAAATAATAAAATTTTTGATCAGATTAGTATTTATAACTATAAAAATTAAAAATATACTTTGCTATATTATATAATAATGAAGAACAGTTAAAATTAATGATTTCTTTAACCCAATAACGAAAATGAAATAAAGCGTGTTTTAAAAAAGCAACGCGCGTGTTTTAGTTTGGCTATAGCCGTATTTTTTTCACAAATAGTAGTATTTTGAGTCTATTTATATTTTTGTTTGTTAGATCGTTATTAATAATAAAATCATTATTAAATGCGATTTGGAGATTTTATGCAGTAATAAATATTAAATGCAAAGAAGTTACGACTATAAATAATCTACCATATTAAAATTAATTCGTACTAAATTGTCACAAAATTGTATAAATTGAAACAATTTCATTATATTTTAGTTGATTTATGCAAAAAAGAATTTTCGGTCGGAAACATTAAAATTATTTACTAAAAAATATTATTTTTCCTTAAAGTTCTCATTTAGTAGGTACCTACTTAACATTATAATGATGTAAAATTTATTATACCAAAGCTAACATCAAAATAATTTAAAATTAGTGATATTTGAAAACACCTAACACAACATCCATACATTACTAAAATTTTTAGGGTTTATTCATTAATTTAAAAAGTTACCATGTATTCTATTTATTCGATTTTGAATTTACAAAATATGATTTATTGTATTCCAAAAAAATATAAAATGCTGGCCGAAAATATAACGCGGATTTATTTGCATGTGATTTGCATACACAAATTACATTTGCTCGCTTTTCTGCCTATATCATTAAAAAGAAAAATGTCAAGTCATTGACAATTTTCCCGCGTTCACTGGGAACAAACTATATGTACCTACTACATCTAGCTACCATAGAAGAGTGAATTATCTACACAAAGTGGCGTCAATCTGCGTCAGTGAAGGCAGAAGCAGCTTCAATTTACGACGGTATGCGGGATCGTTCGCCAACGGGTTTCTCTCCAGGTATATCGTTTGAATTTTCTTATTATGTTGAAGATATTCTACTGACGACCAGTCGGATATTTGATTGTCGTTCAGCTGTAATAAAAAAAAATTTTCGTCTGTCAGTGATTTGTATGAAGAATTTAGATGTCAGTAACCATGTTACATAGTAGTAACAAGAGTTCCGTTGTTTTCCTATTGAGCTATGGTTATCTAATTTCATTTACCAGCATGTACATTAAAACTTAACCTTTTTGTGTAGTATCTGAATCTTTTTGTGTAGTAATGCCATATTACAGGCAGAAATATTATTGCTAGTATCATGAATGGGTCACTATGTTCACCCCCACTCTATCACACCTCAAAATAGCAGTTGGCAAACACGCGTGTAACACCCTCAGTGTTGCAGATTACTTACCCACAGCTCTTCAAGGTCACTCATATGCCGAACATTTTCTATGACCGTAATTCTATTGTTGGCCAAGTCCAATGTCTGCAGCAGCACCTGATTATCCAAATTCTCTATGACAGTCAGCCCATTCTCAGATATGTATAGCTGCTCCAATTTGGTAAGATTTTCCAGGTTTTCAATCTTGACTAATCTGTTGAGAAACCGTTTATATAATTATTAAATATTGGAGGGCTATTGTCATCAAATATAATTAGTATTCCAGAACACAAGTCTCATTGGGCTGATTCATTGTTTGATCTGTCCCTCCCTATATTTCTTTTTAAATTCATAATAGCTGGCAACTCTTCTGTGACCCGCCGGGTGTTGCAGATGTCTATGGGCGGCGGTGATCACTTAACATCACATGACTTACCTGCTCATTTGCTGAACTCTTCCATAAAAAGAAGCTAGAACTGGTAGATCAATAAATATATAGGGATTAATCACATTGAGTTAGCCTCGAAAGTTCGAGAGTTTGTTATGGGATACTAACTCAATGATCTTATAACAAATACATATATTGATAAGCATTCAACACCCAGGCCGATCAGATACATCTTGACCTGACCAGGGATCGAACCCGAGAACCAGGGAGGTTGTCAAATTGGTTCACCACTATAATGTAAGTGATACAGAAACAGAGATAAGGGATAGTGGGTGAGAAAGATTTTATTGCTGCAGCACACACACTCTCATTTAAATTATTATTTTTTAATATTGTTATTATGTGTGTAACTGTTGGCATCAATAAAATTAATTATCTATCTATCTAAAGATAGTCTTTTTCATTACAGTAACTACAAGCGTCCCGCGGTTTTACCCGCCTTCCTCCCGTTCCAGTGAGAATGACAGTATAAAAAGTAGCCTATAGGCTTCCTAGATAAATAGACTATCTAACACTGAAATAATGATTTAAATTAGGACCGTAGTTTCTGAGACTAGCGCGATAACAACCAAAGAAACGAAGACATCCACATTAATAATGTTATAGTAACTTTAAACAACTGCTGTCTCGCAAGAAAATATTCACCATCTTCTGTTTCTTCTTGAAATATAGAAATAACATTTTTATTCGGCAAGAAATAACACATATAACTAATACTAAACAAATCTAACATAGGCCGAAAAGGTCACAAGCTCAGCTATGAGCTAAGGCTGAAAGCAGTAGCGTTGGCAACACAGCTATATAGTTTTCCAATTTCCCTATACATACATGCCTGGCTACAGCCCGCATGTCTAGGAACACTCCTTTATAATGAGTCGTTTACACGTTTTAAGTGACGAAGTAATTAACTAAGTTTTAAGTTCTTTTTAACTTAATTCACGCGTAAAAACAGCACAAGTGGTACCTAAGTAAACGATTTAGTGAATAAGTATAGAACAGAATTTAGTCTATTTTTTGCATAAGTAACCGACCTTCCCGCACCACGCATATTCTTCGGTAGGCGTGTAATTTACCAAATTTGTTTTAGTTCGCGTGTGAACGCACCAATTTAGCGAAGTAGGAATGTGTTTTTTGTCAATTGTGACCAAGCTAAATTGCATTTAAGTTAAAACACGTATAAACCCTTGAAGACTTAAAATTAAGTTAATGACTTACCTACTTAATACTTGCAAATGGCCTATAAGGAGAGTAAAACATTTATGAATAAATAATAATAGTATAGAAGTATAGACAATACCTGTTGCTCTGCAGCACTAATATCTCTAGATTCGTCAAATCGTCCAAGTTTTGTATTTTAGTTATTTTGTTCTTTCCTAAATAAAGCTGCTTTAGAGTCGTGAGACCTTCGAGATTCTTAATTTCCTAAAAAAAAGTTTACATCATTTTTTAATTTATTTATACAGTTTTGTTTCTCGTTCTTTGCATGATACAAGGCATATTCATTAAAGATAGTGTCACGTCTTTAACCCGTACGGGGTAGACAGAGTCTTAACACACGAAGGCTACGCTTACCTGAATGGTGGGCTAATTGGTAGAATAGAAATTCAAATACAGTGACAAGCTGCTAGCCTTTAAGAAGAATATCCTATTTTAAGTCCCTAATTGACATTTACAAACTTCGCGGGAACTTATACGTTAGTAACCGTGGTTTTCTTTCGTTCCCAAACCAACATGGAAACTCATTTCAGACCATGTATGTATGTATATATAGCATGAAAAATATTTTTCGTGTAAATAAGAATCGTAAAAAACATTTCAAGTCGAGAATCGTGACTCACATATTGAACAAAATGTGAAACATATGTATTTCCGGTATCGCATCAATCATTTTAAATCTACTTGTCAACATAAAATTGATACAACTAAATACGTCCAAACTCACTCTATCACATACTCAAAAAAAAAATACTGGAATTGAGTAGGTATTTTAGAAATATTATAATATTAATAAATATGAAGTTTCGGAAAAAGGGTAACTTTTCATAAGTGATGTCGCGATGCTTTTATTCTTGGGAAAATTGTAAGTCAGTTAAGGGAAAGGGGTAAAAATAGAGGATTGTTCTTAAAAATTATGGGCTAGCAACCTATCACTATACCTAAATCTCCATTCCACCAATAAGCCCACCATTCAACTAAGTGTGGGTTTCAAGTCAACTCTTGGCTCTGTCTATCCTGTTATAAATAAAGACGTAATAATGTATCTATATGCATTCCATTACATCAAAATCTATAGTTATTATGTGATAGAAAACACACACACACACAATGACAAACTATTGCATTTATTAAATTGAGACTAGCTGAACGGTGCCCAGTTAAAATTATAGCCTATAGAACTCCTGAATAGTGCTTTCTAATTGTGAAAGAATTCTCATGATTGGTTCAGTATTTTGAAGATTAGCCCTTACAAACAAAAAAGTTAAAAACTTTACCTCTATATAATATTAGTATAGATGATGAAACTCACCCTAATGCGGTTATCTCCTAATTCCAGCATTTCCAGATTAGGCAGATGGTTGACGTTCTTGATCTCGGTGATCTTGTTGGAGCTGAGGAAGAGCTTACGAAGTTTCAGCAGCTTCTCCAGACCGGTTATCTCCTTGATTCTGTTGAACGATAGATCCAGGATCCTGAAATGAGGTTGAAATATTGCTAAATATTTTTCTTCTTAAAGCTGTTGGGCTGGCTCGAGTGACAGTCAGCCTTCAAGTCCGTACTAGTGATGTACCGGATCGTTATAAATATACATATATCCGTGGACCATGGATATGGATACTTAGCGTCAAGATCCACAGATAAAAATTTATCCTGTTGAAAAATTTACATTTTTTTTATAGAGAATGATGCAGTGTATGCCTTTGCTGTATTGTAGGAGCAAGCTTTTTTTTTAAAATGTGAATGGCGGTTAATCATGGATGGATGGATTAAGTATGGATAAAACATATTAAAAGCAAATATCTCACTGTTTCACGAGATATAAAACTATACATTTGTCTCAAAGATAACATGCATACCTTTATGCATTGTTTTAAATAAGAGATCTAAAGATACATAATATAAATAAACTTGTAAGTGGGATATTCTCTGATAACAAAGATATCAGTAAAGGAGAGCTATGTGTATCAAACTAAGAGGTTTGACAACCTCACAGGCTTAGTGGTCATCATGTGATGACCTAATATTGTACACTCATAAATTGTGTATGATCCCAAGTCATGACATTCTGGTTTTGATGCCTATATAAATATATAGGGACAAATTGCACAGATTAAGTAGCCGAAAAATAAGTTTGAGACTTGTGTTAAACAATACTATATTTTATAACAAATATGCATATAGATAAACATGGCATTTCTTCTCAGCAGTGGTCATTACGAAATGTTGGTAGTCTGAAGCTTAATTAAGATATAATTGTTTATTAAATATTGACATGAAAAAGTACCTTTGAAGGTCTTATTTCAGAATAAATATTTGACATCAGAGACCTCCAGGTCAATCAGAAAAAGGTCATTTTTCATTTCATGCTTTCCATTATTTTAGGCTTAGCTCAATGTATTTTGTAAAATTATATAATATGTACTTGTATCAATGGTAAAACAAACAATATGAGTATGTCATATCGCTCCTTCGGTGCAATAACGTCACTTATGCAATTTTTGTCAAAACTGAACTGAGTATTAGAAAATACTTCTAATCCACCTCTTTACTTGATGCATTATTGTCACTTATGTAGTATGCATAGTTACCCTGTAGGGGCACTAGTGTCGTATGGTTTTGGTGCGAATCTGGACGGCACTGGGAGAAACAACATTTAACATCAGTTGCGGTAAAAATTAGGTAAGATGCATAAGTGACATTATTGCACCGAAGGTGCGATATTGTCTTTTTTTACCTTTGATAAAACAAGCTTTGTTCAAAGTTATGGTGTGAAATTAAAATGTTATTCTTAGAATGCGCACATAATGAGATCAAGCACTCACTCTAAATTGACCAGATTATCGAGATTCTCAATGACAACAATCTGGTTGTCATACAACTCCAGTTCCACAAGTGTAGTCAAAGTGTCAAGACCTTCAATCTTCTTGATGAGATTCCATCTTAGGAATAATCTGTTGACAACAGAAATAAACATATACAGAAACATTATAATCTTATTTAAAAACTGGTGTCTATCTGATATCTGTGATGATGTATGTGACTGACTAAGTAAATAATTACAGTAGAACAAAAATATTCTGTTTTGACTTACTTAGACTACTACTAGACTTAAATGAAATATCATTGTTTTTGGACAATTATAGTCCTTAACATGTCAAATAAAGCTGAAAATGTGCCTCGCACATAATCTACTATTGAGTAATATAATATCAATCAATATAATTATTAATATACAAATTATCAAAATTTTAACACATTTATGACCTTTTACAGTGCCTTAGATAAAAAACAAGCTTAATAAGAATTATGTGCATACATTAACACTAAAAGGGGTGATTGGTTGGATTATATCAAGCAATTAGTATAATAGGTTATAACAAGACCAAACAAGAAATCATGTGACTCGTGAAGCAATTACATAGCATTATTTAATTATTATTGAATTTAAATAAGTAAAATTATAAAGTCAATATCAACTACCAAAAATGTTTAAAAATTGTCACAATTCAGCTGAATCTTTGATGGATGTAATGTAGTATAGAACTATAAATAAAATACTGAAAGATAAATGTACCTCTCTAATTTCTTAAGCTGTTCAAGATTCTCGATTTTTCCTATCCTTCCATGGTTCAAATCGAGCTCCTCAGTTTGCTCATTCACAACAATAAGCTCTTGAGTCTCTTCTTCAGTCGGTGGCGGAGTAGCGGCAGGCGGCGGTGTCCCATTAACATCAGCTCGGTTCACCGCATCCTCATTAGGAGCATCATTATCAATCTTAGGAACTCCGTCAATCTCCATAGGAGTATCTTTATTATCTAAAATTAACGGTTTTTATGTAAACAACGAAAAATGTAATTGAACTATCGGGTCGGTCGAGATGAGATTTATTTACACACCTGTCATTTTGGTAAATTATGTTTTTCACGGTTCAATGCCAATAGCAAGTGTAAATTCCAACTTTGTATTTGATATATGAGATACTTGCGAAAATTAAACAGAAGTACAAAATGTTTCGGATTCCAAAATATTCCATACACCTAATTTTAGTATCAATCTGACAGTGATCGAACAGAACAGCGGTTATACTTATAAAAGTGACAGTGACATATTAAATCAGCATAATTTTTTGGTAAATGTTTTATAATAGGAAAGGCGAAAGTAAATTAGCATCAGTTAAGGACAAGGATGCCTTTTGTTTCATTTCTTCATCCAATCATGCTTCTTCCAATGTCAAGCTTATTTTTGCCAGTGTCGTGTTTTCTACTATTTCTTTTCACGCGTATTATATCCATTTTTTGTCGATCTGAGATTTCAATCATCACTCACAGTGGTTGTATCGCATTCTAAAATTAGTACACATATCTCTTTGCAGCAACTATTAATTTATACTGATGATACATATTTCTAACATTCTTTCTTTAGTTCTTCTGAGACATTTTGGCAACACAACAAAAAGTGTCAGGTGAAGTCGCCAGCTGTATACTTCTAATATCAGTCAGCTGGTCATGACAGAAAATGTCAAAGTTAGAAGTTATTTCGCGCCTTTATCACTATGATTATTTTGTTAATTTCCAATAACTCTTAATTAAACAATGTATTAATAATAAAAAAATAGTCCGCCATAGGTTTTCGTAATTAAAGCAGATACGTATTGTACCTTTACTGTTAGTTTTATAGACTTTCTAACATTGTTTATTCAAAACAATAACATGGAAGAAGGTGATGAACTATCGCAGTTAGAAGAATTGCTTTGTGCAGACCTTAATGAAAAGTCTAATGAAAAACCCAAGACTGTGCAAGATATTGACATTTTCGATAAAATAGACGCTGAAGTATCTACATCTCAAGTGAATAGTGTTTCTTTGAAATCAGCTGTGCATAATGGAGACACAGATTCCTCAGACGATGAAGAGAGGCGTAACTATACAGAACGGAAATACAATGACTACGGGTCAGAAATCAAGAAAGCATTAGACAATAGTGAACATGAACAAAAAGAAAAATTGGTAGACTTCGAAACTCGGCTGCGTCAAGCCAACATAGATGCTAAGGTAGCACGTAATTCTTCTTTCCTTAAAAAGCATGAACCTGCCGCTGAACAAAAGATAAATACTTTCTGTGTTCCTGACAAGCCAAAACAAGTAACAGATGTATATACAGATCCTGTGTTTGGTCTTAGAATCACAAAACCTCTGATATCAAGTGCAGCTCTTTTAGACCGCATGCAAGGTCGAGAAGCAGTCAATATGTTAAGAGTAAAAAGACATGTTGAGAATGAAGATTTAACAAAAGACTGGGTGATTGCTGGAGTAATTGTGAAGAAAAGTACAGCAAAAAAGTCTCAGAAAGGTAATCAATTCCTTATATGGACACTGAGTGACTTGAAAGATGATATGAAGACTGTATCAATGTTTTTATTCAGAAAGGCTTACAATGAATTATGGAAAACTATGGAAGGCACTGTTGTTGCTGTATTGAATCCAAATGTTTTAGATCGTTCTCAAAATAGTCAAGATCAGGCTTGTCTCAGTGTAGAAAATCCAGATAGAGTTATGATTTTAGGTCAATCAAAAGATTTAGGCATATGCAAAAGTAAGAAGAAAAATGGTGAGCCATGTACAGCTTTTGTCAATTTGAGTAAATGTGAACATTGTATTTACCATGTGAAACAAGAGTATCAGAAGTTTTCAAAAAGGCAAGAGCTTCAGTCATCTACAATGGGCAAAGGGCTTGTCAATTTGCAGAACAAAGTATTAGGAAAGAGTACAGTGATTTATGGTGGTAAAGCATATTCTGCTTTACCTTCTGGAAATCAAAGAAAGGTCAAAGAGAGGGATCAAAACAGATTAATGTCACTTAGTGACTATTATAAATCAGAAGGAGACAGTTTGATGACAAATAAAGCACCATTTGGGGCGGGACCCTTCAAAAAATCTGATATCCTGCACAGTCCCACTACAAAAAGAACATCTGACTCAGAAAGGTTGAATAGACTGACTGGTCTGAATGCCAGCCCTCAAAATTCTAAACAACCATCAAGAAATCAAAGTTTAGCAGAAAAAGTTGCATCTTCACCTAAACTTGGCAAAGGGTTTAGTTTGAAAGGAAGTGGAGACATCGATTTAAGCATTTCATATGGACAAAAGACAGCTGCTAAGGCCAAGGAGAATGCTATAAAGCTTATACAACAAAGTGGAGGCATTAAAAAAATAGATCCAAATAATATTAAAGGCACAGAGGCAGGAAAGAAAAGGGCCTTAGAGAAGTTGAATACCTCTGGCAGTGAAGAGAATAAGAGTAAAAAAGTGAAGCCTAACGAGAAGCCTATAAAAACTAAGGGTGTTATGTCTGAGAGATTCAAGAAGATTCTAGAAGCGACATCAGCCCATCAAAGTTTGATTGAACAACACGATGACAATGAGCAAGATAAATATTTCGATAAATTGGAAAAGAAGGAAGCTATGGAGGAGAAAATGTTGAACACCTTCAAACTGGCCTGCAAGGCAGTGAGGTGTGTGAAATGCAAGTACACTGCATTTTCAGCAGCACAGTTATGTAAAGATGAGAGGCATCCTTTGAAAGTGTTGGATTCATTCAAGAGATTCTTCAAATGCGCTGACTGTAACAATAGGACTGTGTCACTCGAAGTCATTCCGTTACACTCTTGTAGCAATTGCAGTAGTTCTCGCTGGGTTAAAGCCCCAATGCTCAGGGAAAAGAAAATGGAGACGTTATCTGATGGTCTTTCAATCAGAGGTGAAGAAGAAACATTTATTGGCGGACAAATCAATAAAGGGAAGAATATAAATTTGTTAGTCCCTGATAGTTAATTAGTTTTTTAATATTTGACTGACATTTTTATAATTAATTTATAATTCTTTTTTAAGATATGCATGAAGGTTTACAATAAAAATCATTATAAAAATAAAGCATAGTATAATTTTATTATGAAACTTCCAGTCAATAACACTGAACCATTCCATAAAACAAAATGTGTCTTCGATATAAATACAAGATCCGTTACAATAACCTTGTCGAGCGGAATAATGTTGGCTTTATATTTTTTACACAGCCTTTTACAATAAATTACTACATGTTACAAAACTGATCAGTGGAGCTAACAATAACATGTGACACCAATGCAATGTGGTACACAAATGTATTTACAAACATGTAATGGGCAGTGGCTTAGTCATGGACAGTTTTTTTAAAAATTAAATCAGAAATTGTAAAACCTATCTATGTTAAAACTACATGGGAAACAATAAAAACAATATATAATAAACAAAACTAATATTTTATTCAATAAACTCATTGAAAATAACAGAATCATAACCTCAATGTCTTGCAACTTGTATAAAATATAGGCTGTTCATTATCAACATTGATTTGGATTATTAAAATTGATTTAGAGTACGAATAGAACAGAAGAAGAATAAGAAGTTTCACAAATGTATATCATCAATAAATATAGTCTGAAATCTGCCCAAATAAAAAAAAAATGTGCTGTCTCCAAAAACACGAGTGCTTAGAACAATTTTAAATAGTGTGTAAAAATAAAAGCGCAAAGACCAGGCGCGATTAGGCACTTTACAACACGCATTATGTGTATTTCATTTTCAATATTTCAATCCCTTCAGCTTCACATTGTATGATTGTATTGATTCAATTCCGAATTTGTGGAACCGATTTTAAGTTTGAATATACATTGTATAAGCAAACGATAACAAACAATTTTAATTAGGCAAAAAGGGACATATTTTGTCGCGTTAATTTATTATAATTTAATACTTTAGAATTATAAAATTGACGGTAATAGAGATTCGAACCAAATTTTTCATTTGAATCCATAAATTATCGCAAATTCATTACAAACTTTATAATATCAATAAAATGGACACCAAAATTATTTAAAAATTATCTTGCAATGGGCCGCCTCTATTCCATTATAAGTCTTTTTCTCATTCACGGCCAAACCAGGAACATTATACATTATTTTACACATTCACTGTGAGAAAATCCTCCTTGCGCGTTATGTGACACTGACACAGAACACGCACGGCGGGATTTCGCGTTTGAAAGAAGTTTACAAGAGAATCATAACTGACGTGCTGCACGCCTCAATCAAATAAAGCAACATTTCCATTGCATATTTGCGAGACTATACAAGGCTTCCCACAGCCACGTGGAGCTTTCAAAAATTGGAAAGTAAACCAGAACCACTGCCCTAGGGTGCGTCCGTTCAGTAATTCAGTAAAAAACATATAAAACAGTCTACGCGGCGATCATTCCCACTCGGTGGTGGCGGGCGGCTTCGGCGTCAGATCGTACAGGATGCGAGAAATACCTGGCACGCTCAACAGGTCCTTGCGCATTCTGTCTAGTACCTGAGAACAAATATTAATATTTTTAACATTTCAATACAGACAAAAATTCAAAAAAAAAAAGTTTTGGCTTCTATAAAGAGCCCCTATATATTTTTTTCTGAAATATCTCCCATGTACAGACAAAGCTCAGTTACAATTTTATTATATGTATAGATTATTACATAGCACAAAACATCGTAGTATAATAAGTCGCTTTCCGCTGTTTGTCCCTATGTATGCTTAGATCATTATGACTACGCAACGGATTTTGATGAGTTTTTTAAAAGCTAGGGTGATTTACAAGGAAGGTTTTTTAATCCATGCGAAGCCGGGTCGGGTTACTAGTATTATATAAAAGTGGAAAAACACTAACTCATCACGAAATCTCAGAAACTATAAGTAGAACAGAATGGAATATTGGTTTATTGCTAAAATTCACAAAAATACATATATGTAAGTACTTAGAACATATTTAAAAAAAACAGAAAAAATAAATTTTATCTGAACAAAGCAATAGGTCACGGCTCAGTGTTACGCTGAACATCATGCCCAGC
>JADGIL010001158.1:0-14482 GCA_020352625.1 Cactoblastis cactorum
CTAAGTTCCACTGGGAAAATCTGTATGTAAACTACTTAATTTATATAGTAAAAAATACTAGCAGCTTAAAAAAAGTTTTTTTTAAATTTCTTGGTCATATATCTTTTTTGCTTTTTTATGATGTGTCTTTTAAAAAATCATAATTACACTTATTGCAGGACATCGAGACATAAGAGGGCCAGGCCGAGCTTCGTGTTGGATAAGAAGACAAATATGCGAATTTTCGACGTTACATATTAGTTCTATATGTAACTATAATGTATATGTTCTAATGTATTGGGCATATTACAGATTCTAAAACTATGATATATTTTTTACGGGATCGGGTTACGGTTCCACGGTATTAGTGGAACAAATGTCCCATTTATCCCAATGTTGGACTTCTACAATGGGACTAAATGTCACAAAATGGATTGGCATAAAAAAGTGAGAATTTCATCATCATTACTGACATGAAAATTTTATTATGTCTCATCATAATACAATCACTATTAATATCATCTACAAACGATTGTCGATCAGAAATATTTTTTTTTTAATAAATTGACAACTGACAGTAACGTCAATCATCCAATAATTATATAAAATTCTTTTCCTGAAATCCTTTTATTTCATTAACAAGAGAATGTTTTTATGAAACACAAACACAAGAAAATAGAATTAGCAAAATTGTTACATCTATTCACGCGTTATGCGATGACCAAGGGAATCAAATAACCGGCCAAGTTCGAGTCAAACTCGCGCACGAAGGGTTCCGTATGATTATCTATTTAAAACAGATTAAATCACATTTATTGTATTCGAGGCCTCCTTAGATATTTATTTTGTTCTGTTTTCAATATTTGATGTATTATCGGTGACAGAAATACGACATCTGTTATAATATATTGTTAACCTTTCACAGTTAATGAGATGTAGCCTGGTGACAGGCAGTCAGCAGTCTTAGTAATAGTGTGGCCCTTTTTCCCTTTGAGTACGGAGCCTTTAAAATCAAAATCTTTATTCAGAAATATAGATAATGAGCGATAATACGAACCTTTTCCTGTTGCGGGTGTTCGGAATGCTGTTGCTGTTGTTGTTGTTGCGCTCTAGATGCCGCTAGCGTCGCCAGCTCCGACATGTTCACGTAAAGAGCTTGGGGCATTTCTGTTGAAGAACAATTAATTTTTATATCTATACATACTAATATTATAAAGAGGTAAAGTTTATTTCTTTGATCGTTTGTTTGTAAATAAAATACTGAATCGAACATTCTTTCACAATCAGAAAGCTGCACTATTCAGTGCTAAAGGCTATATTCAAACACCCGACGAAGTGCGAATACCGCATCCCCGGCAACAGACAGGAAGGAACACCGTGGGTTTTTTAGTTGGTAAAGAGTCCAACATACCCCTTCACCTCAAAATAAGAAACCCAGAAAAAAATGGGGGTGTTGTGTAGAATAGTGGTCTTTAAGCAGGTGAAAAAATGGGGGCGCTAAAAAATAATTTATTATCAAAATGGGCAGCACACAAAATAACTTTGGGGACCCCTGTTCTAGTCTATTTGAATAAAAATATTTTGACTTTGACAAAGATGGCGACCTTTAGTGAGATGCGGCGGCAGCGAGCAGGGCTTGGCGGGGCGGAACTCCGCCTGCACGGTGTTCGCGTTTGCCGACTTCGCCGGCAGCGACGGCCGCTCCAGCGACGAACACCTCTGCAGTAGGACATCGACTTGCTCAAAACATATATCATGGAAAGGCATGGCTTTTTAAGTTTTTATTTAGTTTCACCTTGGTGTAAATTCTATAAATAATTAAAATAAATAACTAAATATTTTATTTTATTAACTTTAGGACCAATTATATAACTAAAACTAAAATACACAGTTCAGTAACTTGTGTACACCAAATATAGGTATACATATCACTCCAAGGCTATGAACAAGTACATATATGTTTACATACATATATAGTTTAAAATTAAGAATCCTCACGAAAACAACATAAAAAAAGATATCATGAAAAGTACTTCTATATATGTTATATAGGAACAAATCACGCTTTAGTTAGTCCCAAACCAAGTTCGAGGCTTGTATTATGATATATTAACACGACAATATATTTAACAATAAATACATATAAAGATAAACATCCAAGACCGAGGTCAATCAGAAAAAGACCATTGCGGGATTCGGACCCGGAACCTCTTGGCTAAGAGACAAGAATTTTACCACTGCACCTATGAGCCCGTCAATATATACTCACAGTAGGCAGCGGAGGGCGGGCGTAGATAGTTGAGGAATCGCGCGGAGATTCGGGCTCGAATGTGTGTACGCTCAGCGCCGCGCGTCCGTGCGCTCGCTCGTACGCTGCAACATTGTACTATTTATAATCTTATTCAATTATTTAAGATTATAATAGCTCTTGAGGTCTCCGTGATAAAGTAAAAATAAATAACGAGTAAGAGTCTAAAGGTTCCTTACCATCTATATTAATAATATTATAAATGTGAAAGTGTGTTGCTTTGTCCGTCTTTGCGTCAAAAGAGAGCAACGGATAAGTGTGAATTGTTTAGTGGAGATAGTTGAAGGGCTGGAGAGAGACTAGCTACATTTGTCTCTTTCTATTTCCCCACCCACTTAAAATTTACACGAGCGAAGCCGCTAGCTCAAAGACTAATTTACGTAATATTTATCATTATGCATTCTCATCCATCATTCTATAAACATAAAAGTACAAGTTAAAATTAAAAACAAATAATGAAGATTAATTACCAGCTGAGATAGTGTGTCGCCCGCCCATGATAGCCGAAGCGGCGCGCTCAAACTGAGCCGTGTCCTTTAAATCCGGCCACGTCGCTGACGCTGCAAACAATCCACATTTATATTAAAAAAGTTAAACTGTGTTTGTTTGTTTGTCCGTATTCCCCGTCAAAACGGAGCAATGGATTCGTGTGATTTTTTATGTGGAGATAGTTGAAGGACTGGAGAGTGGCATAGATATTTTTTTGTCTCTTTCTATTCGCCCACCCCTTGAAAATTCACACGAGCAAAGCGCTAAGACAAAGGCTAGTTCAATAATAATTTACCGTGGGAACAAATCAACCATTTTGTTTCTTACAATAGGTACAGTTATCATAATAAATGAATATACCATATCCTATTCCTCTACATATAATTCCACATGATCACACCTTTTCCTAGGAGTAGGCAGAGACTACATTCTTCCACTCACTACGGTTAAGCTTAGTCTATTCTTCTAATCTAAACTAAGGTAATTTAGAAGATATTTACCCTTATTATAGATTTCAATGTAATATTGTAAAAGCAATGATTAAGTATATTATAATCGGACCTATTAAATAACAATTTTTTCAGCGATATTATTAAACCTGCTAAAACAATTTTGATGCCCACGGAAATATTTAAAACTGTATTCATATTTTAACAGTTATTTTTGCTGGGGTTCACGTCACTGTCACTTATCATCGGGTGATGATGAAGAAATCATTAGTGTGTGTGTGTGTGTACCTGCGTTGCCGATGCCCTCGTGGTCATCATCTTCGTGCGCGGCGGGGATGCACTCGCTGCTAACGCTCTGGCTGTCCAAACCCTGACAAAACACGTCAACACTTTCTAATATTCATCTCGAATAGTCAGTATGCCTAATGCCAAACAGCTTTGATGACGAACAAAAAAAATAAATATATAGGGACAAACCATACAGATAAGTTAGCCCCAAAGTAAATCGGAACTTGTGTTATGGAATGCTAACTCATTGATACTATATTTTATAACAAATACACATATAAATAAACATCCAAGACCCAGGCCAATTAGAAAAAGATCATTTTCCATTATGACCTGACTGGGATTCGAACCCCTCTTGGTTGAGAGGCAAGAACTTTATCTCTGCGCCAATGCGGCCGTCAAACAATACAACAAATAACAATACACACAGAATGAAAAAGTGTTAAGTGAACGAATAATTGTTGTGTAAATAATACAATCGATATATTAAAAATATCGATTAGTGTAGCACCCATTATCCAAGTTATCCATTAGTACGTACTCGTGTATGGTTCATCGGTCCCCGTCCCTTATTAACCCCTCATGTTTGTAAGGACCGATACGGCAGATTTCTTCTCAGAGTGTTTTCTTCTCTCTGATCGTTCCGAAATCTTGGTAAATAGCCAACATTTAGCCTACTTGAATGAAAACATTTTGATTTTGGCGACGCCATTAAAATAAGAGAATGTAAGTGGGGCAATCATACACACACCTAATTAGAGTATATCGTTTTTATCCCTTACGGGGTAGACAGTGCCAAGACTCAAAACGCAAGGCTTTGCAAAAATGGAGAAGGTGGGCTTATTGGAGGAATGGGGATTAAGAAATAGTGACAGGTTGCTAAGAGAAATCCTGACTCAACCCTATCCCTTGACAATCATTATTGGTCAGTTTCTCGCTCGCTTTTCTCTATTAGTTTTGCTCATTTTCAGGGTGGTAATGGAAATCTTAATTTTAACATAACATTACCTTCTTAGATTTAATAAATTAATCGTTCGTCTATAATACAAAGCATCATATTTAGTTAAAGAGGTGTTCCGTTGGCATTCCGTTTTAGTTAAAAAGGTTAATAAATAAAGATTTTATTATCAGGACCAACTTATATGATGAATAATATGAATGATATACATAACTTTATAGGTAAAATGCATTATTATTATTACAAATTATAACTATTTAAAGCAAATTTGTCATTCATTATGACTTACGAAAGTCCTGAAATAGAACTGACTCTTATCTAGTCAAAAATATAACACGAATGTAACAAATTTTAGAGTCTAAGTACATTGTTGTTACGAATTGGTTCGCTATTACTATTTTAATTTAATAATAATGATTTCTGAAAAAAAAAAACCAAAACAACTAGAAAAACAAAACACGTAATTTAAAAAAATACAGCTAATACTCTGATTAAATTAATAAATAAGCAAAGTGTTCTGAGGCAGAAGAAATTTATATTTACAGTAATCTATAGTAATATTATAAAAGGAAAGCGTCTGTTTAGTTCAAACTGCAAATCTCAAGAACTACCGGACCGAATATCCGATTAGAAAAATTATTTCAGTGTTAGTTCAACTTTTATCCCATAATTCCCACGGGAACGATAGCAGTGTGAGTGAAACCGCGGGTGGATTATTTATAAAAATTAGAAAATAAATACAATAACTAAAATTACATTGTCAACGTAGAGCGAACGCCTCTGCAAGGCGTCTTGCGAACGGAACCCCGAGTCGGCGCTGCTCACGCTCGGGAAACGGAACGCTGACTATATATAATAAAAAAAAACAAAATAAAATAAAAAAATAAAAAGTAAAATAAAAAAAGAAACAAAAAATAAAAATAAAGGCACTATACTAAAAAATATTAGCAAAATCCTTATTTATTTATTGTACATGACATAAAAACACGTATTAAAGTGCACCAAAACCCAACGGTTTACTCATTAAATAAAAGAACTTCGTATAAAAAAAAAAATCATGAAAATAAAATTAGTGAATTAGTTGTGTTTTTCGAGAGATATTATGATAAACACATGATAAATTTTTTTAAAAATATTAATTTTTTACATGAATTCAGCAATCAATCGGCTCTAACTTAGATGAAAAATGATAAATTAATGTTTTTTGTCTTTTTTGTCTGCGAAATAACTTTGTAACCGGGGAAATTAATTTATTTTGGATAAAATTCCGGCGAAACACCGTATTATGATTTTCAGGCGATAGTAGAGCATACCTACGCGCGTTCGCGCTTAAGGCATGCAATACCAAATACTAAAAGATATACCATATACTAAAAGATAAAGTAGCTAAATACTTATTTGTGATTTACAGTAAGAGTATTTCGTATAAAACAAAAAAAAGCATTTTTAAAGGAGTATTTCGTATGTCCGAAAGATGGACACAAAAGATATCTAGGACCAGCAAAAATAATAATCAATTAAAGACCTGAGTATATGATATGAATTTCAATTTAATACCTTTACGCGTTCACGAGGAAAGAGTTAGTAACTTTGAAATTATTAATAATATTTTTATTATATATCTTATAACTAAAAATTTACGGTTTTCGCAATTTTCCCTTTATCTGTGCTATGAGACGTTGCTTAGTAGCAAAGTCCACGGGAAGAACAATGCAGGGTTTGATTCTGTGTCAGTTTAAAAAAAAAATCGAAAATTCGCGTCACTAATGACTAATCTTTTGATAGGGTTAGTTTAGCTTTTTGATTTTTTCAGTTTGAATTTTGAATTCCAAGGGACAGCAGACTTGAGTATTTGATATAAATTTCAGCTTGATACCTTCACACGTTCTTGAGAAAAAGGTCTTGACAGACGGACGGACGGACAACAAAGTTATCCTATAAGGGATTTATACGCTCTTTTCTTGAAGGTTCCGATGTCGTACTGGTCCGGAAATACCGCTGCAGGCAGTATCTTTATTGAGGTAAGGACTTTTTTTAGTTCGTACCAGTGAATCTAGTTCGAAGGTCACAGTGGTCGTCAATATTGCGCGTTACCTGAGATGCAACGTTGTTGTCGGCGGGGCCCGGCAGCGTTCCCGCTGAGGACGCACTCGAAAGCGGCGTAGAACACTGGGCTGTAGATGTCGATGCTCCTAAAATAATAATAATATTCCCATCTTAAAGGTTTTTTTTTTATATGACAGAGGGAGGCAAACGAGCAGGCGGGTCACGTGATGATAAGTAATCACCGCCGCCCATAGACACCTGCAACACCCGGGGGGTCACAGGAGTGCCCGTGCCCACTTCCTTTGGCGTTAAAATATAGCCTATAGCACTCCTTAATAGTGTAGCTTTCTGGCTGTCAAAGAATTTTCATGATCGGTTCAGTATTTCCGAAGATTAGCCCTTACTAACAAACAAACAATTAAAGTTACAAACTTTACCTTTATAATATTAATATAGATTCTCACCCTAATTTTGTACAAATTTGTGAAAATATTTATAAGAATATAATATCGACCTTATGGCCGCGACGTAGTACCCGCATATCTTCTACTGTAAATTTGTAAATATCTCGGGGTTCTAAGCGGCGTATCGGGTTTAAACCTATGCTCCATTTTAATTTTTCCCCCATAATATCTTCCATGTACAGACATTGCCCTGTTACAGTTTTATTGCATGTATATAGATAGACATACTGACCAGATTCGTCATGCAGTCCAGAACTGCAGATGGAGCTGAAAGAGGACTTTCTGCTGCCGAGACGAGATGCGGTCGGAGACTGGGGGGCGGAGCCCGACTCCCAGCCCGCCAGCTGGGATTTGATGTCGCATATCACCTGGAAACAAACCGAATCAACATTACATAACTCTACATGTAATGTTTATACTTCGATCATCAATAAAGAACCAAATTCACGGTTCCGAACGAAATCAAATAAAAAATTCGTCCTCACTTCAAATAAAGTTGACAACTACTATTATTATTTCGACAAAGTTTCGTTTCCAGAATCGTGTATTAGTAAAATAAGTCTTAATGTGTGCAAGTTGAAACCATGTCAAACTAACAAGACTAGTTGAAGTCTACTCATTTAATGTAATAAGCGATGAGCAGTGTTTTGCTGAGGACACTTTTTTAGCAGTATCGTACATTTCCTTTGTATATTTAGTTAGTTTAGTATAAGTTAAATAATATAATATGTATTAGGCAATTAACACCATTACTAGCAGTATCGTGAGTTTTTTATCAATCCCTTACACAGTAAACAGAGTCAGGAGTCGCGAGAATGGAAGGCCACTCTTAGCAAAATGGTGGGTTTATTTGTGGAATGGAGATGGAATCTTGCCTGATGGAAAGCAGCGATCAAATCAAAGGTATCACATTGCAAACTCAAGTAACGCCTATTTACTTAAGCCTAAAGGTGAGATTACCTGTAAACTGGCGGCCGGCAAAGTCCTAGGTTCGGCGATGTGTCGTATCAGCTGTTCTGAGCCTTCTTGTAGATGTCCCACTTCTGCTAGCATTGCCACTTCCGACTCCTGTAATAGTTTAAGATATTTTTGTGAACAAAATTTCATACACGAAGCACGAAAGCATAAGGTTTAAAGGTACTTACCACCACAGGGTTGAGCAAGGACACGAAGTGGCAGAAGCGACTGCGTTCCTCTATCAGCGCCGCTTTAACAGCTTTTTCCTCCATCTCTTCCAACTGCTCTCTTCGCTCTTGTATGTCCTGGATTTGAGAAATAACTGATGAAACGTCCAGTCTTGGTTTATGTTCCCTATACATATTGAATACGGGTACACAAAAGGGCAGTGTCTTACTCAATGATTCTCATTTAATTTCCTAAAATATAATAAACTAAAAAAAATGTAACTAATAAATGCAATTATTTGACATATGTATACCGCCCGAATCGGTGCCCATATATTATACTCGTACATTACATACAATCAAATTTTACCTAAGAATATAAACGCCTTACATTATGTGACAGAAACTTGAGACTTGAGAGAAACTTCCAGAAAAATCAAATAAGTACTGCCTTTAAAATAGCCTTATTCTTAGCTTTGGGTGATGTTCTTGGAGCTTTTCTCACATACACCAACGAATAAGTTGCTAAGTAAGAAGCGTGTAGGCGCCTTGGGAAAAGCTTTAAAAAAATAAACTTAAGTGTAAACTGGTATAGGAAAGCCTGAGTAAATATTCGGACCTAGAAAATTTTGAATCAAATAAATAGATAGGGACAAATCAATCGCACAGATTGAATTAGCCCCAAACTAAGTTAGAGACTTGTGTTATGTTGATACAAATATGTATATGTAGATACACATCCAATACCCATGTCATTCAAAAAAGATCATTTCCCATCACGACCTGACTGAGGGTCGAATCGCGGCCAACCAATAGCCGTCGCAGGTACGTTAACATCCAAGAGCCAAACTATTCAGAAAAGATAATTTTCCATCACATGGCTTGACCGCAGGTCGGACCCAAGAGCTCCTGAGGAGCGGTCAGGTACCTACGTTAATTCGGAGGCCGTCAATTACTCAGTTATTATTAATACGTTTAAAAGTAAATTGTATGTTTTTTTGTATGTGTTATGGGTTATGAAGGTTGTGTACATTTTATTTTTTGCATGTTTATGGTATGATTTTGATATTTTTAATTCTTAAATGTTGCATAGTTTCACAATTTTATGGTTAGCATTATATTTCAATATAGATTCTTATTTTAAGATGCAAACCAGCGTCATGTGGCTTAGCCACGAGACATGCTGAGCGTGGGCCATTTTGGTGCAAAAGACTACTGCAATTTGTCAAATTAATTTTAATTGTTTCAGTTCAGTGATGTTATGCGACCAAATATACGATTTTTCTTTCTTTCTATCTTTACCTGTAAACAGACATCGGCCTTCCTCTTAGCGTCGGGCGGTGCTCTACGGGCTTTCCTCGCGTGCCTTTGCGCTTCGTGCACGCGCCGCCGGAGCTCTGCGCGTGCACGCTTGCACTCGCGAGCGTGGTCGCGGCTGAGCGCGCCCGTGGCGCAGCTGCCGCGGCGCCATTCCTCCGCTCGATCCGACAGCGGGGTGATGAGCGTGTCCATTAGTGCCCTATATATTGGCAAATATTTATTTATTCGCCGTCATTCTTCTCGTCAGAAGAAATAATGAAAAATATTAAATTCCAAATTATTCTAGAAGCATCAATAAATTTTAATGATAAGGCAAACAATTTTTCCCCTACTGATCTCTTCGGTAGTTGTTTTTTTTATATACATACGTATAAGAGCTAAACGGTACTGACTGACTCACTCAAATTCTTTTCAAGACGGGTACTTTTAAAAACTATTCTTACAAAAAAATAGTAAACTTCTATAAGATTATGGAACGAAGGAAAATAGATATTAACGAACCCAATAAAGGTTTTCATCCTGGTCTCGATGGCTCGATGTCTGAGGCATACCCTGGTCAGAGCTGTGCCGATTTCCTTCGTCGCTCCTGAAACAAAACACGCAAATCTTTAATGAATTAACGGCAAGAAAATACTAGGAATAGTTTGTTTAACAGATACACTATCTATACCTAGTATATATGACGGATTAATTATGATGTAGTTAAGGTAATGTCCTTTGAGGCAAGAAAATTTCTAAATCTCAACTAGTAGGTAAAGTCCAATATAAACTTTAAATAAAATCGAGAATGTAACATATCAACATTTACAAGCACTGGTAGACCGTCCATATTGAAAAAGATTTCAATAAAGATAAAAGATTTTCTCCAACTAAAGTGGAATGATCAATCGATTCTAAACTGCATCAAATTCGCTTATGAGTAATAAATATTAAACTTAAAAGTCATTTTGTGCGAATATACCATTACATAACATAGTAATTAGCATCATATTTTTTTTAATACTTTTCCATATTTCCGCCAGAGGTAAAATGTATGAATAACGTATATTTCTAATGTAAACACCTTTTACGTAACTACATTTTGTGCAAATAAATTATATTGATTGATTGATTGATTGATACGTATATTATAAAGTTTCAATTTATGACTGTCTGTGAGGTTCGGTCAGTGACGACAATTATAATTTGGTGGGGACCGGCAGGGAGGTGGGGTGGGTGCGCCACCACCTGCATTGCACTCGGCCTCATCATCACTGGACGGGACCGGTTCTGCGTATNNGGTAGTTCAAGACGCTGTTCAGATTTCCGTGGCACGACCACTTAGGTGATGAGGGGTGCCGTGGGGTTTTAGTGGGTATACCCCACCCTGTTATTTTGTCAGGGTGGAGCAGGGTTCTCTTTCATCCCAGAGAGGACCCCGGGAGTCCCACACTTTGTGCGTAACGCATTTCCCCACGATTTAAAAAAAAAAAAAGTGTCGACAATTACATTTAACAATAATAATATTTAATTATTTGGGGGTAAACCCCAATACACAAATTGAGTTAGCCCCAAACTTTGAATTGGTTTAAAAAAAATAAAATTAATATAAAGCTAAAATCTGTCTGTACAGATACTGTACAGATCCTAAGCTGCAAAATGCGAAACCAATTTAGCTTTAATAATCGACAGGCGAATAATTATGATAAATGTACATAATTGATTATGTTAATTTTCGTAAAAGAAATTACAAGTGTCCTCTCACTTTGGAATAAAACACTATCGAGTTATGGGTACGCCTAATAAGTTTGACAAATAAAATCATCTATAGGTATTCAAAAGAATGACACTGTATCTTTTTTGAAAAAGGTTATAATACTTACAAGTTGATAACAAGTTTTCAAACATGAACACAGGAAAGCTGTACCGGTTTTATACAACTCGTCAGGTTGAGATAAGGATAAACCTTCACATAAATATACAGATTTCTAAAATTCCAAAATTAAAATGTATGTTTGTTTATGCTCCGTGTTGGTTGAGAACTGTAAAATGTAAAAATGAGAATTGTATATACAATCGTCAGAGAATAAAGGCTTTTACTCGTGTATTTTATTTTTCTTATGATTAATCCAAATATCCCCAAATGGGAAGGGCGGGGGTTTTTATAGGCCCCCCTTTATGTGACCCCGCGGGTGTTGCAGTTGCCTATGGGCGGCGGTGATCATTTAACATCGCGTGACCCGCCTGCTCGTTTGCCTCCCTCTGACATAAAAAAAACGATCAAAATGTTGTAGAAATCTGTCCTTTAGATGTCTCTTGTTACACGATGGAACTTTGTTGCACTGTAACATACAGCAACCGTGTAAGATAAATTACCTTTTAAGATTTAAACAGGTATTTTATTACGACCCTTATAAGTACCTTCGGGTAAAGGTATTGTCCCAAAAGTGCAATGACCAATAATGCAAATCTCGGAGTGCCAATAATTTGTACCTCAATTTTATTTCCAAAATCTTCACCTTCAACATTTTAAAACCTAAGATATGACTTTACACGGGCCCACATAATTTGAAACAAGTCGTCTAGTAGAAACCCAGCATTTAGAAACGTTATGCTTGCAAACATATTACACTTTATTCGTGTTTAGTCACAAACAACGAGTTGCCATTACTACCGGTCATACGTGAGACGGAATAAAACGTGTTTTTCGTTGTTAAGAATATAACCACGATAATCGCAATGAAAATTGTTGCATTAATATTGGTCGCATTATCAAGTTTCGTCAAAGGAGATGACTATCTAAGTACGTAAGTATTTAAAATTGTTGTGTGTGTGTGTGTGTGCGTGAAGGGGAACAAGTCCTAGAGAAACGTATCTTGAACTTGGAATGTAGAATGTGCACTTTCTTAAAAAAGGGTCAATATCCCTACTAACCCTAATAGCCTACTCCTATAAGAAAAAGGCGTGATCATTCGTATGTACGGCTCATCGATGTGCGCATCTTGCCCGTCATAACTTTAGGCACTCAAACATGGCCGTTGACTGTTCAAACTCAAAATCTGTCCAAAAGGAACAAAACCTAGAGTGTCACAAAACTGGACGTAATTCTTCGGATTTATGTATACACTCCGGAATTCCATGTTCCGGGCTAAAACCGGCATCATCGACATGTTTTAAATTAAAACATGAATATTTTATACTAAATGGTAATAATATAATTTTCCCATTACTTCCTTATAATAATTTCGTAGTTCTGATATTTCCGCACTTGGTTTATACTGCAGATAATAAAAACGTTACTAGTATTATCCTGTTGGGATTAATTCATTTATTAATGTTGCATATTTCTCGTAGCTGGCTTTATCCTCATCAGCTTATATCAACCCACTTGCAGGGCTTAGGCTTCCCATTTCCCACGCTAGTTCCGTGCCAGTATGGTTAATTCCTTTTTCGCCCAGCAAACGATATCAGCTCACCAACGAGCTACTACAGGTTTGCCTACGAATCTCTTTACGTAAATAAGCATACATAAAATATTTAGTTTCAGATATATGTACAGTGCCGGGAGGAGAACATGGTCTTTGTATTCCAATAACAAAATGTCCATCATTGCTCGAATTGGTCACTCAATACAACGGCACCGAAAAAGAGAGAGTATATCTGAGAAGCCTTAAATGTGGATTTGAAGGCAGAGTTCCTAAAGTAAGAAAATATTTTAGTCAACACCGTAGACATTATCACTGTTCGTGGACAAAATATGTTCGAGGGCAAATCCATCTTTTTCTTTATTATTATAGACTTTTTCCCCGTCTAGTACGCCATCCTTCACTATTCTGTGATTATCGCATCCGCTCATTTCATTGAAGGACTGTCCGATACGAAACTCTCCTCTCCGAACATTATTTTAAAAAAGTAGAAAACGTATCATGGTTATCTCCCAAAGTAAACAGATATGTATGAATGACCTCGAGACATCAAAGCTACGTTTAACAGGATTAAATGCTTATAAAAGAAGCTAGAATGCAAGTGATACATCTGATGAAATAGTGTCACCGCAGCTCACTCGTATTAACATCTATAACATTAGGGGAGCGCTTTCAACCGCTAAAAAATCATTCACGATTTTTTGTAAAAACTATTTTGTAGTCCCATGAGAAAAGAAAGATGCTATAAATGGATGTTTAATATTGGTATGTCAACTTTCCCAACAATATATAGCTCTCGAGGATNNAATTGGAAATTCGGTCAAAGAAGTGGCTTATTGTTTATTGAACAGATTGAAACTGAGCAGAATCAACATAAAAAATAAAATAAAAAATATTGGTATGGATTTTCAGGTCTGCTGTGAAGGTGCTTGTCGCACTCCAGAAGGTAAACTCGGCACTTGTATGGAAAGCATTGGTCTTTGTGAACGTTTAAATAAATTGGCAACAACTGCAGAATTAGCTTCCGAAGTTTATAATTCCAGGTAACATCTAAAACGAAGTTTAATATATATCTGAAGTGCTGTGCGTTTGTGAATAAAACTAAGAACCTCTTAATTTAAACTCTTGTTGGGGCTTACTAAGGTAACCGACACAGCAAATATCAGCAAAAATTTTTATGAAAAAAAGCTACTGAAAAAAAAAATAGTTTTTGTATTATGGTTAATTTTACCTTTCTCACAATTTTTTTTGTTCTTTGTATCTTTTTAAGTTTCAATATCATATATCAAAACATCGGTATTTTTACTATTATAACTTAGATTTTTTGCTACACTAAATCATGTTTTAGTCAATAATCTTCCAGATAATAAATAAATGAATAAGGTGCCACTCTACTTCACCCTTATATTTACAGTATATATTGGTTTCTCAGATGCAGTGGAGAAAATAATAGCGTGTGTTGCCCTCTGGTTTCATTTCAAAATGAAAATATCGAAACTTCGACAGATTGTTCAAACCAGCGATTGCCAAAGTCGAGTTGCTGTGGCATCAACGATGAGGATAGAATTATTCGTTAGTATCTGTTATTAACATCCTTTCCCATTATTATAATAGAAGTTTGATTATTCAAGAAAATGCACAAAATCTACTTCA
>JADGIL010001177.1:2931-21747 GCA_020352625.1 Cactoblastis cactorum
AGAAAACTGCAACACCCGCGGAGTTACAGAAGCGTTGACAAATTTACAAAAATCTATAAAATATTATCAAAGCAATTTTAATTTCAAGCTATCAATCAAAATGAAATGATTACGGCAAGTATTACGGTTTTCATCAAAATAGCGAAATAATCTTGTCAAATATTTCATATTTCACCTCAATGCGTGTCGTAAATCATTAGTTACGTACATCAGCAAATTCTTTAGGTTACCCTTATAATGATGGTTATTCGTATTGTGCCCACATACCCCAACGAAGGTTATTACTTTATTATAAAGTTTTGATGTGACAGCCAGACCTAACAGCACGATAAGGCATAAAAAATTGTTGAATTTGTACTCAATTTGTATATAAGGGCTTCATTATTCTAGTAGGTTCTTTAATTTATTACACTTTAAGTATTTTGCAAAAGGGTTTTCCTAAATATATATCAATTTAAATCAGGTATTATTTCCAATCGGGCAATTTCTTAACATTGAATTACGGTAATAAAATATTCATCATATTCTTTGTGTAGATATGTTATTGCGCTCTCGAAAAAATTGGTTTTATTTTTTAAATCGCTTTGACAAGATAACATAATAATATTGTCAACAATACCTTCGTTGTAAATTTTCTGAGGTATTTTGTCTCAGCAGATCCAAGGTTATAGAGATACATAATAACAATATATATTGTTTAATTTTAAACGAACCCCACAAATCTCAATAATTCTACTCCTAGCTAGCCTGAGAACATCCTGAGAGCAAAAAGAAAAGTATACCAGTTGCTTTTCTTCCCCCTTAAATTGTAAAAGTCAATGAAGGGAATGGGATAACCTATCTTCTATGGTTGTTGATGTAAAGTAGGCTAACTCTGTTATTTAGTAAACTAATACAGCTAAGCGTGACCTGGCATTGTCTACACCGTAAAGAATCATGACGAGATACCGGATCTGTATCCACAAAAACCGCACACAATCCTAATAATAATGATCAGTATTAAATTCGCAAAAAAACATACACAAGAAAAGTTGGCATTTCAACCTTAATCTCTTCACAAAACAGGCACGATAATCCGGCCCGTTTTGTCCCAAAGTTGTTGTGTTAAGCCGAAAATTTTCCTATTTTATTCAAAACATTACCTGTGTTTAAATAATTTCTTATATTCCTGGACTAACAGAGATATATTTTTATGATATCTATAGGACAAAGGGCATTACCCTATATATACTCTATGTCCTGCAGGTCTTGAAATTAATAAAAGGACAAGTAATCTTTTTTTATTTGTTCGGCGCGTTGTTACAAGGCAGAAGCCGAAATTTTATGAAGATTACGATGGATCTTTGTGTAACCATTTAGATGAAAGAAAATTTGGAGGATTTTGATGCGTAGATACGTGAGAATTTTTATAATTAAGCAGATATTATATCGTACTAGCTTTTGGCCGTGGCTTCGATCACGTCTATTTTAGGAGGGAGACAAAAACAGTCTTTGTCACTCTCTAGCCCTTCAAATACGTCCACAAAAAAAAAAAACACTAATCCGTTGCTCTTTTTTTTTTTTNNGAAAGCGACGATGAAGTCTAAGGCGGAGCACGCAAACTCAAGTAAGTGCTCCGTTTTAACGTGAAAGACGGACAAACAAACACTCTTTCCACATTTATAATATTAGTACGTATAGATTAAGACCGTGCCCTAGAACAAAACCAATGACATTACCCAACTGGGTGGAGTTCATCCGCTTCAGATATTGACGTAACAAGATTGGCTCAACTACGAAACTTAGCTGCGTACAGTGGTGAGTGAAGTGTGATCGAGTATAGAATGAGAATCTTATTACAAACACTTTTCACTGTAAATTTATAACTATTACTAGATTTAACTTGTAGCTTTTCTAAAAAGAATTTTAAGATACTGATATTTTAGCTCTTTCATTTCAGAATTTTACTTAAAAAGTAAGTATAGGCATGACTAACAAATCAACTTTCTCTTGTATACTGAATTTCTGTAATATTAGACGCTATAAAACGTACAGTAGCGATCATAGTTGCATGATGATTTGAAGAATAAAATCGCGTGCGCTCCTTTTTTTAAATGTGTTATTTTATAGATACAAATATATTACAGTCGATACAGCACCGAATTTCATTTAAAAATATTTTAAAACTCATCAAAGTTCACACAACAAAACAGAATAAGGCTAAGGCTGTTAAGGCTAATCTAAATCAATTTCAACAAATAAGTAAATTGATGTCATCATAGAACAGACAAATTGTTTATACTGTGAAATTGCTGCTAATATCATATTTTTTATAAGTCATAGAGAAAAAAGTCTCAAAGAAAATTCGACCTTAAGGTAAGTACTGATATGAAGTAGGACATCGCAAAAATCTTGATCTTTTTATTCCAGTGATAGCGGCCCGGTACTCTCCAGGGACAAGATTGATGAAGAGCGTCTGCGGGACAATCTGTCTCCTCCGTTTGCGGCTCGCCCACCAACCCAACTAAGTATTTAATTAATAAATTTAAACAAGCTTTCCCAACAATTATTCATTTTTAACAAGCTCCTAGAGACTGAAAACTTTAATCACTTCTAGATTTGCTACTTCTTTTATAATAACAATTTTAAAATAGTGAACTGAGTTCTGACAAAGAATTATAAAGTTCTGAATTATATTCAAAGCTTAGGTGAATAAATAATCTGGCATAATAAGTCCTGTACTATCTAACTTTATTTTAGTTCTACAAAATCCATGTCAAACGGCAAATAAAAACAAGTACAACACGTCAAACTTACCCCTCTTTTGCGTCAGGAGTTAAAACACTAAGAACACTCTCGCTCGATTAAGTCACGTTTTTAACATAAAAATAATTACCCAAAATGGGTTTACCCGTTTTGGAGCAATTATGCCACAGACAGAATGACACACACACACACACACATCTTAGAATACCTCTCATTTTGTGTCGGGGGTTAAAAATAGTACCGAAGGTTATAGAGGACAGCTCTAACGCCCACTATCCCGATCTCAGAAATCTGCTGATTTGCTTCACGCCTACTACTTTTGCGGTGTGAATTATAGCCAAAACCTTTCTTATTTATGACACAAACTCACAAAGAATGGTTTATTTTTTGAGTTCTTCCTATAACAAAGGTATCATACATTTTTTTACAGTGACGGAGCTCACTTTAATTTTAGCTGAATTTAAATAGATAACAATCTTTTAACCCGTTATATACAACATTTTAGCTTATTTGTAACAGTTTACATCAGCGGTTTCTAACATTTTTCAGCTGCGTACCCCATCGAAAACAAAGCATAATGCTAAGGAACCTTGACTGAGAAAAAGGTGCAATTTTTGGACAATATTATTATATAATAAATATAATATTTTACTATTCCTTCATTAAATTAGAAAACAAAATCCAAACTTTTCCGTAGAAGAATGAGAAGATTGCTGCTACTTTTTTGCAACTAAGTTAGAAATAAGATAGATGCGTATGGGACCGCGGATCCCCAAACATATGCTTGCGGGTCCCCAGGGGTCCGCGGACCACAGATTAGGAACCGCTGGTTTACAATATTACAAAGAATAAGCCTGAGGACAAAACGCTATTCAAGAAAATAGAATTTTCTCGGAAAACCCTTGGATTTCTCAATAAAACTAAAGCTGGTACTAACTTGTCGTAATCTTATCTGATAGGCTGTCCGTCCAACGAACACACAGATAGACCACCCGTGGGCCTTGGGGTTTTATATAAGTCACCACGATGCTATCTACTTGCGTCACTTGTTTCGTTAAATTGTCTGGTGCCTAAATATTTCAACAGCATTTTTTTTCTTTAATTAAATCTTTAAATTTATTATTGACGAGCTCCGTGATGTAATGGTTAACGTGGAAGACGGCCACACGAGAGGTGAAGGGTTCTATCCCTGGTCAGGTCATGACAGAAAATGATATTTTTCTGATTGGCCTGAGTTTTGGACGCGTATGATGAATATTTATTATAAAATACAGTATCATTGAGTTAGTATCCCATAATATAAGTCTCGAACTTACTTTGGGACTAACTCAGTTTGTATGCGATTTATCCTTATAATATATTTATTTATTTTTATTATTAAAAAGAGAGAGGGCATGAAACAGGAATTATCATAGACAATGGGCTAGCAACCTGTAAATATTTCTGAATCTCCATTCCACCACTAAGCCCACCCATTTTGCTAAGCGTGGCTTCGAGTCTCGCAAATCTTGGCTCTGTCTACCCCGTATGGGATAAAGACGTAATACTGTGTCTGTTTTATTTATCAATAACTTGGTATTCGCGTAGGACCAACGTCGTGGCTTATAGTATAGTCCGTGACATATGCGTAGCGAAGTCTAAATATTTAAATGATTTATGTATGTAGCCAAATAAATTATTGTTCTTTCTTTTCCGACATTTTGCTGACTTCATCAACTGCTAATTAAGGTCAATGTTAATTTGACCTTTAAACTAAATTCTAATAACACTACATAGTTATAAAACAAAATCGTTTTCCGCTGTCTGTTTCTATGTACGCTTAGATCTTAGAAACTACGCAACGGATTTTTATGCTGTAGATAAGGTGATTCACATGGAAGTTTTTTAATCCGTTAAAAACCGGAGCGGGTTGCTAGTAATTATTATAAAGGTCCATTATTAAAATTATATAAGTTTGTAGGTCGTTATTTAGATGTTTTCGCAGTTTGAGATGACATACATATTATGTTCTTGTTTATTATTTGTTAAACCTGATAAACGTACATGGATAATAACCATAGTTTCAACTAATCGTCGTATAATTCTACTCTATACTTAGTCTCCACCGCAGAACAAAATAGATAGTCTCATTAATGTAATATTCAATGTGATTTTATTAATATTTACATTTTACATTGAAATGGACGATACTGTTATTTTGTCACGTGTTTAGCTTCGAAAGTCACCGAAAGCAGCAGAGGTAAGTACCATTCTTTTTATTTTACTTATAATGTGTAAAAAAAGCCAGAAGACTCAAAAGACTACACATTTGGGATCTTGTTAACTAAGAGCCTAATTCAATAAGAGATAGCTTCTTCACTGGAGGAACGGTTCTCGCCTGTCAATAACGGCTGCAACAAATCTGCTAAAGGCTACTTAAGCCGATCGCAAGATGCTTAAACACAAAAAAAAAAGTTACAATGTTTCAAAACTCCTTTTATTATCACAATACAGATTACAGAAAAGGTTCTGTGCCAAATACGGACTCCAACAAACAACGTTGTAACTACTTAAAATATATAAGCGCCTGACTCAGCAGTGGATTTGATTGCGTGCGTCCACGCTGAGCGGGTTCGACTCCCGACCTTGCCGACTCATCCCCTATTGAGGGTAATTACCGACCCCTCTTAGCTATTTATAGCATTGAGCTTAGGGTTACCAGGTATTTGACAATAAACAGGATTGTTAAAAAATATTTAAAGTACATGGTAATNNATTACCATGTACTTTAAATATTTTTGTCTGTCTTTTACGTCTTTACAGGTTAGTAGAGAAAGAAATCTGGTATTTATATTATTGGAGACCTTTATTATACCATTATTATTAGAAAAGGACAAGTGATTTTCCACACATAACAAAGCAGTTACGTCTTTGTTTACGAAGAGAAATCAAAATTGTTAAGTTCTTCGAGTCATCAAACATTTATAATATCTGAAAATATAATATACCAGAGTTTTCCCGCGGCTACGCTCCCATCCCATAATTTCTGATCTCGTGGGGATTTTGTCTTTTGTCCGTCTTAGCAAGCACCTTCGTCCTCAAAAGAACCCTCATGCAAAATTTAAAACTTAACTCGTAGTTTTTGAGATAATGTAATGAGTTTGTGTTTTTTCGCTTTTATGTATACACATATATAGATTTGTATTAATCAAGAATCAATTAAATTAAATGAAGGCCATAATTTTTAGATTGCTTCTAGTTAATTAGGACAAAGTATACCCAAAGGAGCTCTCTGTATTATTTTTTACTCTTTAATTAATAAAACTGAGCTTGTACGTTCATTTAGATACACAACGGATTTTGTTGCGGTTTTCCGAATAATTTGAAATCATAAACTACTTACTAAGTACCACACACATACAGTCATATCATTGTGTAGCTGGATGAGTAGCTGGTATATGTATTTGTATATTAAGTAGGTACACCAGCAATCAAAATCCCATGTTGAATTTCCATTACAAAATCAATATGTAAAAAATTATAGTGCAAAACCGTAGACAATTCAATTTATAGTAACCATGCAAATATGAAGTCTAGAATACATATTTCTTTATGCGCATAAATGTGTTTCTTTTTAATTGTATTTCTTCAAAGTGATTTTTAATTATTGTAAAATTCTTACATCATAATTCTTTTTAATGACTTCCTTACTTACCACATCTTAGCATTTTTAATTATAATTTCCAGCTTTCCCCTATTATCTGGTGACCCTATAAAAGATCCATTATGTTTATGATATCGGGTCGGCTTCACACTACGGTAAGTATTCAGCTGATATTAAAATAGCCTTATGTAATTTACAGAGTGTTATGCAAACATTTTGGGCCTCATGCAAAGTGGGGTATGATAAAATTCGTATATAACACTTAAAAGGATAAAATTAGTTCGTTTTGTATTTGTTAAAGAGAAGGAATAAAATTTCCATTGTCTATTACTATTATCTAGTTCAAATATTTGTATTCTTTTCTACATTATTTTATTAAATCAAATCCATTAATTGTGGAACACAGGTAAAAAAGATATATCATAATTTAATTTGTATCACTGAGTCCTGTCCTTAGTAAACATACAATAATTAATAAAAAAATTGTTTAAGAACATAAAAACGATTAGTTTTAATTTAAAAGGTGGCGTTATCGTGCCGATTATACCCTACATCATAAAGCCTTGGTTGCAAATATATATATTATTATCATCTTAAACTAAAATCCGGAAATTTAAATTAAAAAAATCAGTTGTACTATAAATTGTTATTAAGATAAAATTAATATAAATATTATTTTATGAATATAAATTAATATTATGAGTTAACACTGTTCATACATAATAAACAGTGTTAACTAATGGCAATGAAAATACATTTGTTCATGAGAAAAAACCACCTGAACAAACCATTATACGGGTAACTGGAGCGATGTGACCGTGAGTAAATATTAATACATGTGGGTAGTTAAATAACACATAGTTTTATTTAACTACTTCGATCATAATCATCTAAGAGTATTATTGATTTCTCAGCAGTGATTTCTCAGAGTCCAGGGTTCGCTACTTAAACTAGATGGTTCGGAAGGTTTTTACGCGACTATCGTCTGACCACCGACCTCAAAGGGTAAAAGTAGAACCAGCTCTACGATAGGTTTATACAAACACTACTACCAATTAAACTTACCACCTAAACTTTATACCACGTACGACCACACTGTGAACAAACTAGCTGCAGCGGTATTTCCGAACCAATACGAACCTTCGAAGAAGAAAAGAGCGTATAAATCCCTTAAAGGCCTTAAAGGTCACAGGAGCGTGACCCCCCGGGTGTTGCAAGTGTCTATGGGCGGCGGTGATTACTTAACATGACGTGACCCGCCTGCTCGTTTGCCTTCCTCTGTCATAAAAAAAACACTACCGATGACAACTGACCAGAATGCCACCTGGCATTTGGGTCACCCCCCGGTCTAATAAGCTGTAATTGCTTCATGCTTTAACGTTTATTATTTTTATTGTCAACTAAAATATGTGTGTATTGTAAAAATGAAATTATTATCTATCTATCTATAGTCAGTGTCCTAATCTGACTCGAAATAACTTATCAATATGTATTTATTTTTACAATGACGATTCAATTTTTTTACAAAATATCTATGTATACAATCTTGTTTGTTATTCAGTCGCTATATTAATTAGTTCCTAATTAGATATTTTATACATAAATGACAATGCCACTGAAATTACCCAAAGAATCATATGGGTATGATGATGCAGAACCAAGTAATTTTTGTTCAAGTTAGCTGTACGACCTTAATGCCCAACTAGTAACAGCTGAACTGGGTATACATCCGGATTTACTAACGGTGTCAAACATTCATTCTCCATTCAATCCTTGAAGGCATGAATGAACGCGGGTTTCCCCGCTGCGCGGACAAGAAAGGTCTTGTGCTGTAATTTATTTCAATGGCGTTGGGAAAAAGGATCTTGCTATTTTGTAGTAATTACGCAAGTAGGTACTAATAACTAAAATTAACGATTTTATCACCGAATACGCGAAATTTAGTAATAGATTAATAGTATTAGGGTAATCATCCCTTATTTGGAGTCTAAAATTTCCCGTATTGTACACTTTGGTATTGCAGGCATAGGCTGCGGTAACCGCTTACCATCAAGTGAGCCGCATGCGTGTTTGTCAGCTTCGTTGAGTAAAAAAAGTAAAATATAACTATTCGTTAAAATAATAAATATATAGGGATAACTTGTCTGCGACTCAAGTTTTTAGTAGACTCGGAGTAAGTATTAATTATACTCCGAGTCCGTGCTCTGTCGACTCATGCTCGACTCGATTCAAACTTATGAAAATCTTAGTCTACCAAACATGCCGAAATTAGTCGAGTCTACAAATGTAGACTCCCAGAATTGAGTTTTTTACAACACTAAAAAATAACACATTGGGTACTTAAAATCTCGAAATTTTCCCGAGAGTAAAACCTCAGCGTATCTGAGTAGTAACATAGACGCTTAAAACAGTTAAGCCCGATCTGAATAAGCACTAACCACGAAACAGTACCGTTGCGCAGCGATTTACTTCACTAATTTTGATTATGTACATTATCAGTGTGTCTACTCGAGTTAAGTATCATGTAATTTACACACATGGCTAACTTTAATTCCCAGTATTTTTTTACTTACATATCTTTAGTATTTGAATGACTTTAATGTTTACTGATTAAGATTCACTTTGTAAGTACCGCTCAAGAGAGGCAAGCCTAAGAAAAAACGTCGAAAAAATGGTTATATATAAGCTGCAATGAATAGGGAATGGTGAAAGCAGAAAGGGGTGGCGGTGCCCAGCAGTGGGACATTTAATAGGATATTTTTTACATTTTTATTTATACAACTTATATGGCAAACAGACTTGTCGCCCACCTGATGGTAAGCGGTCACCACAGCCTGTGGACGCCTGCAACACCAGAGGCACCATACGCGCGTTGGAGACCCTAAATGAATCTTTTAACCCTCTTCTTGAAGTATTCCATGTTGTAATCTCCGGAGAAAAATCACTGCAGTGAGGTCATTCCACAATTTTAGAGTTCGTGGGTGAAAAATTTATCTTGAAGCATACAGTACGCAAAATTTTTGACTCCAAGCTGTGGCTTTGAACACCTTTTAGTAAGCTTTTAACCTTTCTCACTAATTTTCCAGTGAATACTCTGCTTCTGGGCAAGCTCGCTACACTGCAAATTCATTTTTGGGTTCAGACCAAAATTATAGCAAAAACTCAAATTATAAAAAGAAATATACATTCTTTCTTTCACACTTATCATCCACTAAAATATATTATCATCATGTGTTTCGCAGTTATATATTCAATAGTTTTGGTTTTGTTTAATATTTTATGGTATATTATTGCATTATCTGTGACTTCGTCCGACCATGGATACTATAATATCTTCTCAGCCCCTTGCTCGGTTACAGTTAACTATGTAGCGGGAGCGGGGTGCTGATGCTCGACCGCCACAAAGAGAAGATCTTCCCACCAGGCCGGATGTCTCGCCTGGGGAACCGCGGCTCCGACAGAGTCATGTCGGAGGTTGTATATATACGTCCAATCTGGAAACACTCTGCTTGCGCGGTTTAGGATCATTGAAGATAAATCCTTTATCTTGTGGCGTAGGAAGATGTCGCCACAACTATATTCCTCGGGAACTGGACATTTTTCCGGAATAAAAAGTAGCCTATCTTTTAATCTAGATCATAGTCCATCGCTGTGCCAAGTTTCATCGCGAACTGTTTGATAATGTTTTTTGATAGACAGACAAAAATTCTAAAAACAATCGTTTTGGCTTCTATAGGTCTTATAAAGAGCACTTATATATGTTTTTCTTAAAGTATAAGTATAGATTATCAGTGCATATTTAATGTATTAGTTGGGGGTCGTCTTCAAAATTGCACATGAGTCAAGATAGTTAATGTATTCTTTTGTAATCCAAGTGGGTCATATACAATACATATGGTTACATCAATTGCAAGGACAAATGATTCAAATTATTACAATAATGTATGCGAAGAAAATACCCTGACACAAAAAAACCACTTAAAACGCCATCAATTATATTTATCTGCATTCTAAGAAAATAATATGTCCGTTAGGTATTTGATATTCTATATATTATAAGCGATGCGACATTTTTTTTTGCGGGATTGTGAGTCTAGTTGTTTATCGTACGTCGATGAATGGATAAAAACATTTTTTTTAAGCCAAAAGTATTCATAAGATTTTAATCCAAAACTATGATTTGAAGGTGATAAAAACAAAACCGAGATAAAACTGACCAATTAATACCATTTTTGAATATTAGTTACTACTGTAACTTAGATACTGCTCAAATGGAGAAGGAGCGGCAGAACAAACTCCACTCCTAGTCCACTGCAGCATTTTATCCAGATACGTTAATTTACAAAACCATACCATATCATCATATAAGTACATATCTATATCCTAAGCTGTTTTGGGAACAAAGAAAAAGAAGTAGAAAATGTCAGCTGCTTCTATTTCCGCGTAGATTGAAAATACAATCAAAACAAAAGGCTTAAACTTTTACCCTATACGGATGAATATTCTACAATCATACAATGTTATAACTTCTAAGAAATAAACTGCTTCTTTTCATGTGGATATTAATTACCAATTTCGTGAATCATTTTGTATTATTGACAAACTGAATTTGGATATTCGGAAATTAAAAACTTTGACATGTATTTTTATCATGTTTTGTTTGACTACAAGTAAGTATAAAATTGCAATATATTTCGTAGATTCAGATCATTTACTATCGATTACGGCAATTTGTTTGTCAAACAACCGTGGCGTAATAACAAACAATTGTCGCAGTTGCAGTTGTGTTGTTGTACAACATGGCTTCCTGTGTTGGAAATAAGTTTAGTTTGTAGCAATGCGGGATATGCATAACTATCAAATTATACTCGCTAGGGAAACAATGCTCAGTGGACGAACGAAATCAAACCAAAAATAAGTTAAAAAATATTCTAACAATAGTTCTAGAAACAACTAATTAATTTATAATTAGTTTTTGGTATTAGCTACAAAGGTCCTTACATCATTGTATGAACTACGTTTATACGACGTGATCTTTGAGGTGTGTAGACTAAATGATACTAGAGAGATCAGTGTACAATAAATAATTTATTTAAGACCAACGGCTTACCTTAACCTTCCCCGGCTTCGCTTCGGGTTTATAAACCTTATTTGTGAATCACCCTATATATTAAAAATAACCGCATCAAATTCCGTAGTTTTAAAGATCTAAGCATACACAGGGACAGACAGCGGAAAGCGACTATAAATGCTGTCTAAGTATACAGAAGATAATAATTCCAACGCTTAGTAGACAACGCGTAGATCTATTTAGAGTAACTACAAGTACTTAAAAAATAGTTAATTATTTGTAGTTGTGATAGTAATTTGTAATAAATATCCATTTGAGACATGTCGGATTGCATAATACAATAGAGTGCCAAGTGTAGAAGTAGAAATTTCATGTAAAAACGAAAAATACTTTATGGTGCCAAGTTAAAACAAACAGAAATGCTGGCGCCTGCTATTTTCCAATACATTTTACTGATTAGTAGATTTGCATTCAAAGCTTGGCAGGCGTTAAATTTAAACGCAGGTTTAGTTTGTTATTTCCTCAATAAAATCTCTAAAGGAAAATCCAAAGTATTAAACAAGTTGACATCGTAAATTGATAATAAACGATCGAAGACTCGTAGCAGACAATCATTTATTTTATCCTTTGGAAGTTTCTTAGTCTACTTATGATATGTAACTATTATTAAGAACTAGCTAATGCCCGCGACTTCGTCCGCTCAATGGATACTATATTTTGTCAGCCCCTTGCTCAGTTACAATAAACTACATCCCTCGGGAACCGTACATTTTTGCGGGATAAAAAATGGCCTATCTTTAAATCTAGGTCATAGTCCATCGCTGTGCCAAATTTTATCCATATCTGTTCGGTTTTTGTGTAATACGAGTACAAACATACAGACAGACAAAAATTCTAAAAACAATCGTTTTGGCTTCTATAGGTCCTATAAAGAGCCCCTATATATTTTTTTCTTAAATATCTCCCATGTACAGACATAACTCAGCTACAATTTTATTATATGTAATATAGATGTAATGACGCGTGTCAATACGGACGTTGACTTGGTTAAAAGATAAAGTATTCTAAGGATATTGAAAAATATATAAAAAAATCCATTCTCATTGTTCATAAATTCATTTCGCCTTCCTAAATTTTAAATGTGAATCTAGCTGTGTTCTATTCGACTTCGGTCAATTAATATAGGTAAAAATTGTATTAATATTGTAGCCTTAACCCCTTAAGTACAAGGTCATGGTCAAACCCTTTGGTCATACCAGTTCTTTACGCTTTTTAATCATATTTTGCTTATCTGATGCAGAGCCGGATTAACCTTGTCAGAGACCCTAGGCAATGCAATTTTCGGAGCCCCTTTTTACGCTGTTATTACTCTTGACTGATCGAAGTAGTCGATTCGGTTCCGAGTACGAAACTTGACATAATCAAAAATCAAATCAAAATATTTATTTAGAAATTAGGCCTCTATAAGCATAATGATGTTTTTTCTTGATGTGCATGCACAGGGCCCCAGTCGATGCTGGGCCCCTAGGCAGTTGCCTAATCTGCTTAATGGTTATTCCGGTCCTTTTTTTATGACTGAGGGAGGCAAACGAGCAGGCGGGTCACGTGATGTTAAGTAATCACCGCCGCCCATAGACACCTGCAACATCCGGGGAGACACAGGAGCGTTGCCGGCCATTAAGGGATTTATACGCTCTTTTCTTGAAGATTTCGATATCGTATTGGTCCGGAAATACCGCTGCAGGCAGTTAAAAATCCTGGCCCGGATCTAATCTCTCTTATCTGAGCGCTATCCTGGTTGCTCTGTAGCAATGTTTCGAAGCTCAGGGTCCGCTTAACGATGCTAACATATAATCTTAAATTAAGTACATAAATTTTCATATCAATGAACGGCATTATGACGGGTTGAATTACAAGGTCCCTCGATGGGAGTTATGTCAAAATTCTACAGATAATACTGATTTTAGCCCGGAAAGATTCTTATAATGAAAAGGATCATCCTAATTCCTCTTCACAAACTGAGCGCTTGTAAACTTTTATGAAAATGTATTCGGGCTTTATTTGGAACTTGAATATTACAATTTAATTAAGGGACTTTACAAATGTTCGGTGGTATTAATACATATTTGGGTAGATCGTGTTTACCGTACTCGGTTAAATTATTGTATGTTTATTTCAATCAAGGGAAAACAGAGTATTTGGCACAGGGTAGCAACCTGGCACTTTATGTAAATTTCCATACATACAAATGATCACGCTTTTTTCCCATAGAGATTATGTAAATTTATGTATTTGCGGCTTGTGTTTAGTCTGTGTGTCTTCTACAGGTTACATTTCGGGGAGTGTGCCCAGGAATTACACGATTTAATTCCACCGTCACCATTTCGCCATCGGACGGCGCGGCGTGGGCAGGGTTTTCATCCTTTTGTTGTAGATATCCCGTCCCATCGTACTTCTCGTTTCGCCAGTACATTCATTTTGCGAACCGCTAAGGAATGGTATGCCCTCCCTGCGTCGTTGTTTCCGAGTTCATACAATATGGGGATTTTTAAGGCAAGAGTGAATAGGCATTACTTGAGTTTGCGTGCTCCACCTTAGACTTCATCGTCGCTTTCCATCAGGTGAAATTGAGGTCAAACGCACTCAAGTCTTTCTTAAAAAAAAATGTAAATTTCCATTTTATCAAAAAGCTCTTGGACCTCGATAAGTATAAAGATCAAAATCAAATGAAAATCAAAATCAAAAAGGTTTTTATTCAAGTAGGCCAAATGTTGGCACTTTTGAATCGTCATCATACTATTTATTTGTTGATTGCAAAGCTACAAACTCCCAGCGTTTCGGAACGACCACTAGTAAGAAGAACACGCCGAAAGAAACTCAGCAGTATCGGTCCCTATAAGCCTGAAGGGCCGCAGACAAATATTTATAATTATAACATCAACAAAAAAATAAAAAAAGTAACACAACAGTGAGGAAAAAATATAAAAAATAAAGAAATAAAGATTAAAACACATAATAAAATTAAGCTGGGATGTACTGTTTCAATTAAATTTATAAAAATCTTTAGTGGTTTAGTGGTAAACAGTATCTCAACAATAACTTAAGATTTTTATTTTGTAAATGCATAACCTTGTATTGACAGTTTGTTTCCTCATCTTCACTTCGATGAGGAAAACCCAAAGAGTATAAACAAGTAGGCTATATTGCTGTACCTAAGTTGATGAATCCAAAATCAGGTTCAGAGAACTACAAACTGACATGAACAGTGTTTATTTTTTTATGTCAGAGAGAGGCAAACGAGCAGGCGGGTCACGAGATGTTATCACCGCCGCTCATAGACAACTGCAACACCCGCGGGGTTACAGAAGCGTTGCCGGCCTATAAAAAACCTATAAAAAGAAGTTGGGCAAGCATATTTTGTTTTTCGGTTAGTATACATCCTGAGACACGGTAGTGTCTCGCGGCATTCATATTATCCTTCTCCAATGGAAATAAAAGAGAGAGGTTTAATACAAAACTATTCGAGCTTTGTGGGGATTCCGCTAAAAAGAACTCAGAGATTTTATTAATAATACCTGAGGGATTTCCCTCGTATAACAACAGGTTGCTCTAACAAAAAAATTTAAGACAATAAAATCCAAAGGGAATTAAATGGTGCTAGAAATTTCATACTAAATCCAGGGACAAAGAAGATAGTCCTGGTTTCAATAAAAATACCCAACATACAATTACAATCTAGACACAACAAGACGATTTTGGAAAAGGGAATAAGTTAAAATTTTATATGAAGACAACAATAACATAAAACGCGGCGTGGGCAGGGTTTCCATCCATATGTGGTAGATGTTCCTTCTCACCGTACTGCCCGTTTCGCCTCATAATTTAGGTATTTTGCGAACATCTAAGGAATGGAATTCCCTCCCTGCGTCGTTGTTCCCGAGTTCATTCATGAATATGGGGATTTTCAAGGCAAGGCATTTTACACCTTTAATTTTATCGTTGCTTCTCAAAGAAAGAAGACAAAAGCAATCAAGATTTTAAAAATATGGCCATTTGAGACGAAATGTGGTCGTAACCACACGGGCAAAGTTGCAGGCAAACAGCTAGTTATACCACAGTCCTTGTTCCAACAACACACAACATATTAGTCAGGACCGGACGCCCGCTAATTTGGTATAAGACGCGAATCGCGCGCAGATGCTGCAGTCCTGATCTGATCTCAGACACGCGTAGACCGTTCTAAGTTCAGACATGAAGATCCTCGTTGTACTACTGGTTGCTGTCTCTTTGGCGTGTGGTAAGTGCTTCTGAATATATCCTATACTTTACATGGATGACTTGACGACTATATGTACTTATATTATAACAGTGAAGTGTGTTTGTTTGTCCGTCTGTCACGTCAAAACGGAGCAACGGATTTATGTGATTTTTTTATAAGTAATTGAAGGGCTCACTCTCCGACTTTTTTATTTTATTTGACGCGAGCGTTACCGCGGGAAAAGCTTGTATAATGTAAATAAATGAGTACCTATTTAATAAGAACTAATAAACAAATATGTATATTTAGATCCAATCTTTAAATTTTTATTGAGTTTTGGAAATATGGTAGAAATGTCGTAGCAGCATCAAAACCAACAGATTTTTAGAGAGAGATTTTCAGAGATCTACGAAAAAAAAATTGCAAAGTCTGCTCTAAAGTAAGCTAGAGAGTCCTTGTTTTACGAAATAATAACTCTATGCTTATTTAAATACGTATTAAATTAGATTTATCACGAAAGTTTTTGTCTGTCGCATGTATTTTTTCAGCTTTATTTAAGAAAAAATGTTAGTTCCTGCTGAAAATTTCATTTTTTTAGGTAAATCTTCATTGGGTATTTTCACTAAATTATAATTGAAATCGAGAGTTTCGTTTAAAATAAAAATAATAGACAAAATTCAAAATACTATACGTGTAGCAGAATAAACTGGTTTGTCAACTAATGCGACCTTCAATTGCGGCTCGGGGGTTAAAGACTTCGTATATACCCGGGGCTTCCAACTACCTGTTTCTTTGCAAACTAACCTGAAACTATTTATGTGTCATATATGTATTATATCTCTTATAAAATACAAGTAAATCGGTCGAGTGGATTTTGCGTGACGCGTGTTCAGACAGACAGACAAAAATTTCCAAAACTGCAGATTCGTTATCTGTTTCGATAACTAAGTATATTCCAAAAAAGAATTCTTAAAAAATATCCGATGTACAAATTTCGCTCTTCTTCAGTTTTATTATATGTATGGAATAGTACCTTTGAGTTAGTATTTCACGAACTTAGTTTGGAGCTGACTTACTTTGTGTCCTTATATATTTTTATTATTTTTGGCTTCGCATTCTTCATTCATGTCATTCATGCCATGTAATATCATAACTTCATTCATAAATATAAGGAGCCAAAACACAGATTGAGTTAGCCCTTAAGTAAGTTCGATACTTGCGTTATGGTATACTCAATGACTCTAAATTTTTAAACAAATACATATATAGAAAAATATCTAAGGCCGAATTGAAAAAGTTTACTTGTCTGTTCACACTAACCGGGTCTCGATCCCGGGACCTCCTGTGAAGCGAATGGGCATGTTAACCATTAAACTACGGGATCGTCTAGAAGAGAAAGATGTCATTCAATAAATGACATCTTTCTCTTTTGCGTTGTAGACAGAGCCAATATTTGATAACGAGATAATCAGAAAAAATAAAGATTTTAGTCCTAGATACGTCTCTTTTCTGGTAGCCGTTTTATATTCTACACATTAATAAGTAGGCAGACAGCAATTCGGCGCTCCTAACAGAAAGCGGTCACCACATCCAATGGTAATTCAACGAAAATAACACGTGCAAAATAATCTAATCAATTAATTAGTATTAAACTATCAGGATGAGCTAAAGATAATTAATGTAACAAAGTTGTCACTTAAGTTGCTGTAATATTCGATAATAATTATTGTAGCATCATTAAATACTCCAATTAGATTAATTGTATTGAATAATATACTATTATTATACATATAAATATATAGGGACAAACCACACTTCGGTTAGCCCCAAACTAAGTTAGGGTCTTGTATTATGGGATACTAACTCAACGATACTATATTTTGTAATAAATACTTAAATGAATAAAAATCCTAAACCCAGGCCAATCAGATAAGATCAGGTTCCATCATGATCTGACATGAGGTCGTCTTCCCTTACGCGGTAGTCAGGTCCAAGTCTACTAATCACCATATTTGAATGGTCGTCTTGTAAGACTTTTTAAATATCTATTTTGCAAATATAACTCTATATTTATCTATATATTTATTAATCTAACTAGCTTATGCCCGCGACGTCGTCGTAACTACTATGATCACGGGTTCTAAGCGGCATTCGATGAAAAAAAAATTTAAATACGTAAATAATAATAATGAGTTTTATGCCATAATTTCCACTGGAACAGGAGCAGGTGAAACCGTGGGCAGACGTTACTATACAAATTTTTAACAAATTGACGATTTAAAAGTGCTTTGAATAAAATATTTTGACTTTGAATTTGACCTTAAATCTAAAAAAACTTAGATAACCATTATCACTAGAATCAAAGATAAGGAAAAATGTAAATTTTTTGGTATCACGTTTATGCTAATTGGTGTACGATACAGGTATTTCATAATATATTCTTACTTTATATTTGGTTCCGTAGAAAAAAAGGTTATGAATAATATTATTATTCAAAAATAAACGGAGTTTCTTTAATATATTAATTACTTAATAATACTTCTATATAGTAAGGTATACAAGTCAAAATTTAGTAAAATATAAACAAGTTATGATTGTTATCTCGTGACCATATGCAGTAGCCTATGATACACCAGAAAAAGGGTAAAACGGGATCTTAATACTCAAACTTCGCTGTCCGTCTATCTGTCTGTCTGTCATCATAGCTAGGCAGTTGCATTTTTCACAGATGATGTATTTTTCTTGCTGCTATGATAAAAAATATTAGCAACAGAATAAATTAAATATTTTAGTGGGGCTCACATACAACAAATGGGATTTTTGCCGTTTTATTAACCGACTTCAAAAAGGAGGTGGTTCTCAATTCGGATAGTTTTTTTTTTTATGTATGTACATCGATTAAGCCGACGTTTCTGGTCCGATTTACGTAATTCTTTTTTTATTCGACGCAAAATGTTTGCCATTGGGTCCCATATAAATTTTATCCATTTTGGCCTAGTAGTTTTGATTTTAGAAGCAGTTTTGACAAAATTTTATATACGTCGACGACTTTTTTTTTTTTTTGGGATGATGTAATATTACTAGCTTTGTGAATTGACG
>JADGIL010001192.1:5317-25887 GCA_020352625.1 Cactoblastis cactorum
AGTCTGCCGGGTCAGCTAGTATATTTATATAAATTAATTAATAGTGTTGGCTTCCTATAAAGCGTCGCTATAGCTTTTTCTTGAATATCTCTCATGTACAGACATATCTGTGTATGGCGGCGTTTAGTTATATTAATGCCTAGGTGGTTAATTGAATAACTGACTAAACCAGTACACTGAGACATATAGATATTGTAAAACAATAGCTGAATTAAATCTGTACACAGGAGATATTGACGAAAAAAATGTGGGCGCCTTTTTATAGAAGCCAAAAGACCTTTTTCGAATTTTTGTCTTGCTGTTTATTTGAACACGTATCACGCAAGTGCTACTGGATTGAATTAGATGCGGTTTTCACAGTTGTATTGTAGAAGGCGTAACTTAAAATACAGACTTAAATTTATCTTGATACGCCACTTAAACCCCGAGATATTGACATAAGTAGTAACGCGCGAACGATGTCGTGAAGGCGTCAGTTAGTTTACAAACACAGTGTCACGTCTTTATCCCTTACAGACAGAGCCAAGAGTCGCGAAACTCCAAGGCCACGCTTAGCAAAATGGCGGGTTAATTGTTGGAATAAATTAGTTTAAAGATAATAAAAGCGATTTTAATTAACAGTAGCCATTTTTGACATAAGTAATTATATATATAATAAAAAAAAAAATTCTCATTTTTATTTTGATATAGTCTAAGACTTTGAAAGAAAATGTGCTATATTTTATTTTTTTAACTAGATTAGATACAGAGTGTCATAATATGCATGCTCGTACTATTAAAATCCATTCATCCTTCTTTATCTTCATTTGGCCGTTGCTGACTTCTGATTTGAGATGATCTAAGTAATGTTTTATTCAGTCGGCGGTTTTGGAGCCAAGGCGAGTGACAAACACACAAGGTCGTCGACCGCTAGACTTCTCGGGTGATAGCACTTATTCTAAAGCTGTGGGTCTTCATCTTTTAGTCCTGGAGGACCATTTGACTAAATTTCTGTATACCATGGACCTGTATACATAACCCAGTTAGTCTATTGATTTGGAGGTAGTAATATAGACAAAAATGTAATTATAGATTTTAATATTTAAAAAACGTATCAAATTATTAAAAGTAGTTTGTTTTTAAAGTAAATTTACATGTGTCGACTCTTGTCATTTATTGTTGGCATGGCTTGCGGACCACTTCAGATAATTCCAGGGGCCACTAGTGGTCCGCGCCTTGTCAGCCCCTTGCTCGGTTACAATAAATTACATCTCTCAGGAACTGTACATTTTTTCGGGATAAAAAGTAGCATATCTTTTAATCTAGGTCATAGTTCATCGCTATGCCAAATTTCATCCAGATCTGTTAGATAGTTTTTGTGTGATGCGCGTACAACATACAGACAGACAAAAATTCAGTTAATTTCACTTGCAGAATGTGAACTATTCTCTCTATAAGACTAGGGACATCATTTACTTGGCCTCGAGTAGTTTGCTTAAGTAAATTAAGTGTCAACTTGGGAAGATTCCACGAGAAGTATTGCGGACTATATTGAGGTTAGATGACGTGGAATGTCAAGGATTTTTGCGTTTAGAGGTTGATGCGCCCGCGCAATATGAGATTAACATGGGATCAGTTTGTACATTTTTTTATATATGTATTTTATTTTCATAAAATTATCTTTTTGTAAACAATTTTGCTGCTCAAATTATTGCTTGTATTTATTTCTATTGTAAAAAATTCTTCAAAAGAACAATTTTATATTTTTTTTCATCGTGGCATTTTTTTTTAGTTAACAGATTTTGATAGAGGATAGAAAACCATATACCAAATTAGTTCCAGCTCAGCATATATATAATATAATAAATTTTTATATCATATACAGGGGGCAATTCACACAAATCGAGTTAGCCCAAACTACGTTCGAGACTTTTATTATAACTCAACGACACATATTTTGTAATAAATACATATATAGATAAACATCCGAGGCCCTGGCCAATCAGATAAAGACCATTTTCCATCATGGCCTGGTTGAGAGGCAAGGACTTTACCACCGCGCCAATGAAGCCGTCAAATTATAAAATTGCCACAGGACCAAAGCGGTAAAATACTGCCCACTCTTTCAAAATATATGAGAATAGTCAAGCTTGACTTTGCCTAATATAAGTAATAATTAAGTCTTTTTTTATAATTTTAACTTGAGTGCGTTTGACCTCAATCTTGCCTGATGGAAAGCAACGATGAGGTCTAAGGAGGAGCACGCAAACTCAAGTAATGCCTGTTCACTCTTGCCTTGAAATTCCCCATATTGAATGAACTCAGGAACAACGACGCTGGGAGGGAATTCCATTCCTTAGCGGTTCGCAAAATAAATGATGAGACGAAATGGGCAGCACGGTGAGAAGGGACATCCACCGCGAATGGATGGAAACCCTGCCCACGCCGCGTTGTTCGATGGCGAAATGGTGCAGGTGGAATTAATTCGTATAATTCTTGGGAACACCAAAATGTAGCCTAGTAAAAAAAAAACTTGTACATTCTACGGCCAGTATTAGAAACAAATTCCTTAATAAGGGAACAATGTGCATGTAATTGGATGTTACTACAATAGGAAGAACTGTTCCGGTTCAAATTATCTTTCCTGCGTGTTGAAGTTAGAAGTAATGCGATAATAACTACTACTTATGGTTTATATCAATAAATTTTTATTCTATTCTACGTTCAGGCAAAAACGTTCCTTAATCTATGTATTTTATTGGTTGTTATCCAGAGAACTAGATGACTAGGTTCTACATGGTAGATATACATAGGTATCTTACGCTCTATGTTATTAATTGTGTTAGACCCTCCGCCTAATTTTTAGATTATTTTTCCCGAACACGTGAACAATACTGACAAAACACAGATTATTGTATTTTTTAATGATCTGTGACAAAATCGTCAGCTTAAAATTAAATTGACATTAATTTCACTAAATATTTATTAATTGCTCTGTCAATTAAATGAAACACTACATTTTTATAAACCTAGTTTGAACTAGTTTTAACGTGTTTTGGTAAGTTAAGACAGTGGATGTCACATCTACGAATAGTTAATATTATCATTATTATTTCCAAACAACTTTAAAAACGCAAAGAAAAATATTGCAAGCTAACTTAGTATCCGGTTGAATGTAGAAAATAAAAAAAATAGCATTTAACTATTGAAATGAAACAAATTTAACGGATTTTATCGCGGTTTAATTCTTCACCTCAGTCTTCCGTGAAGATGGATGCTGAAAAGTATCCGAAACGTCGGAGCTCAATAAATAGTTACACATAGAGAACTTAAAACAGTATAAAATTCCTTTGTGTAAAGTGATTAAACCGCGATAAAATCCGTTAAATTTGTTTCATTTCAATGTCTAATATTCGCGTAAACTTAAGAAATAACCATTTAACTAATTAATACGAGTTAAAAAAAACACAGCAGTAAAGGAGCGTTAAGATAATATTTTAAGAAAAAACAATTCTGCACATGCTTAGTTGATGCTAATTATTTCTTTGAAATAGGTACGTCGTATTAAAAATTCTTCGTATTTGTGGTTAAACCTTGACTTTGAACATCATAAATTTTTGTAATGTGGATTGTCTATGTTTAATGAGTTTTCCGGAAATCTTATTTATCTCTTTCGTCCCTATGTATATTTTATTTATGTACTAGTTAATGCCCGCGACTTCGTCCGACTACTACTAAAATATCTTGTCAGCCCCTTGCTCGATTAGAATAAATTATATCCCTTGGGAACCGTACATTTTTTCGGGATAAAAAGTAGCCGATCTTTTAATCTAGGCCATAATCTATCGCTGTGCCAAATTTCATCCAGATCTGTTCGGTAGTTTTTTTTTGTGATGCGCATAGAAACATACAGACAGACAGACAGACAGTCAGACAAAAATTCTAAAAACAATCGTTTTGGCTTCTATAGGACAGACAGACACAGCTCAGTTACAATTTTATTATACATATGTATAGATAATCACATCTTCCCTATTTTTGCAATACGAGTATTTTTTAATGGTAACAAAATTTATACAATTAAATTTTGCGTCACATTTCTTTAGATAGTAATTTATTTACTTCAACAATTACAGTAATAAATTAGACTGGAAATCTCATTTTGCCTTACTGAACTGAGATTAATTTTACCAACTTTTCCAATATTTTTTATAGGACGAAGAAATTGTATTATTCTACTCATTTCATTCGATATTTAATACTTATATATAATTTAATCGTTAGGTATATATATTTAATAAACCATCCACGCTTAATTATTGCATAAAGGAGGGGGTTATCAATATTAAATATACAAAATACATTAAATGCTTTTTTCTCAATGAACTTCATAATAATTTCTCATTTTAAACAATCTCTGTAATCAAAAAACAAGCGTATCCAATTGTTTCTAGGTACTTTCTCAGAGCAAAACGTCTTTAGAGCAAAAAAAAGTGATTCGAGACAATGGCGTCCGGCTGATGACAATTTAGTTTAATGTGACAGGTTCACATAATTGTCTATTGTGGTCATAGATAAGAAAAACTGTACAAATTGTGGCAGTATGATTGTATGCATCCTTCAAAACAAATTACCTTACTGTTTATCTTTTGCACGTGTTATATAGTTTACCTTGTAATCTGCTTTATACAGGTGATAATATATTTATTTATTAAAGTATACAAAATAATTGTAAGCATAATTTAGATATAAATATAAAAAAAGGAAACATTACGATCTAACCTAAAAAACAAAAGCTATATGATATTAATAAAAAAATATTTCATTTAAAATTCAAAAATGTTTAGATGTCTTATGTCTAAACACTTATTAGATTATTGAATTAACTAAAAATATGTATAATGTAGTTATAAAGTTTACTACGTCTACAAAAATGCCTTGATCACCTAAAATATTAATTTATAAATCTATTATAATCGATTCTAAACCAAACACGAAAGACAACTTTACTAATAAACTTAACAGCCATAAATTATTTGTGTAAAAATTATACAATACCTGTAAATCGACTTATTGTACTTAAAACAATCCATTTACGACGATTCACTCGTATTAACACACCAACACTTACATTGTACTTATTTTAAGTCACGCAAACCACATCCCCCCCCCCCCCAAGCTTAATACTAATAGCATTAAGCTGTCGATTATCGTTATTTATCAAAAAGTAAACATCTGAGTTGCGTTACCAACATTCCATTAGTTGGGCAACATTTTAGTATAAGTAAAGGTCGATTAAGTAAGAATTCAATGTCAGAGCCCTTGATCGCCCTATTTAAAACAAGCTGGAAGATTTTTAATCCATTCTTCTCATTATTTAGTAGTTTCCTGATATATGAAATGAAAAATAAAACTAACAATTACTCTATTATCTAAACTAATCACCTACATATTTTCCGTAAACTTCTTATGTTCTATTGCATTTCATATATCTATCATTTTAATAAATAATCTTATGCTTACACTTTAAAATATAATGGGAATTTTGAGATAAATATTCCTGATGTGACCTTGATTTACAAGAACCAGATTAACCTACGAACAATGAAATGTCCTATATATTGAAGCGATGATGAGAGGCGAGGCGAGATAGGAGGAAAAATATTTACTTATCAAGCAGATCACGTATCGATACTTGCATACAAACTAAGCTGAGGTCACTATATCCGACTTTTAATAGGAAACAACCTTCTAGATTTTCTATTTTTATTTACTAGCTCTTGGCTGACCGCAAGCTACTTCAAACGATAGATTTGTAAACTACATTTTAAGATTAAACATAAAACAATCTAAGTTGAACCTCATGCGATTTTCGTCGACTAATTCTTGCAAACACGAAAAAACAAACATTCCATTCAATAAGCCTTACAAAGACCCCTCATATATCTATACTAGCTGTTTCCCGTGGTTACGCTCGCGTCCTATAACTATCTTAGGATTTTTTTTTTCTTGGGACGTAGGTGTTTATATACTTACGTCCTAAAAGGAACCCTATGCAAAATTTAAGTCACTTATAGTTTCTGAGATTACGTGATGAGAGAGGTGTTTTTCGCCTTTATATATTTTTGTAGTGGTATGAGCCTGCCGCATGCTTTTAGCCTGCAGCATGAATGGGCTGGCTCGTCCGGGGCAGTAACACACTCTCACAGAAGACCGATGCATGAATGGCGGCTATCAGCCGCCATGCTCCATCCGGTGAGTGGGAGAGCCGGAGACCCAACTTCCTCGACCTCCCCAAATATGTTAGCGGCATGTCATGAAAAACTACCCCAGGCGGATACCAGTACTCCTTGTACTGGAGAATCCCACCCTGAGCGGTCTTGCGCATTCAGCGACATAGCCCGAGGCATAAATTCCTCAAAGAACGGCAACGCTTCTGTGAACCCCCGGGTGTTTATGGGCGGCGGTGATCACCTAACACCACGTAACCCGCCTGCTTGTTTGACTCCTCCTTTCATAAAAAAAAAGATTCCTCTTAAATATTTCTTTTTAACATTTAAATTAGGTATAAATTCTTTTTATTCGTGCCAACGAACTTTGATCTTCAATACAAGTATTTCCCGTTAGCGAAAGTTTGACGTAAAGTACATAAATTTAAATATATATTTTATATTTTTAGTAGCTTAATTAGCGACCGTGAAGTGCTTGACTGTAATTGACTTGAAATCGTGAACGGTATTTGAGTTCTTTGTAAATAATAGCTTATAATAATATGTTAATAAATAGTTGCCTCAGAGGTGGACGTCAGCATTTTGCGTGTTTTGTAATATTGTGACCGCGCTTAACAGAATTGCTGTTAGGGCCTGCTAAAGATTTATAATTAAAAAATGTATATGTCTAAAAAAAGTAGATACTAATATTTTAAATCTATGGATAAAATTATTGAAAAAAATTAACACGGAAATGAGTAGAAATAATTGAAATCATATTTTTATTACAATTATAATAAATACTAATACGAAAACTATTTTAAAACAGTCCTTTATTTAATTACGAGCCTTCTATAACCTTTTATTCTATTTGTATCTAGTACACAAAATTTGGTTGTCATATTTTCTGTTGCGTTGATGTCTTTTATATAGTCGAAAATGTAATCCCAAAAAATTTCAGATTTCAATTCATATTATGTCTGAAAGAAATAAATGGAAGGATGACTGAATTATATAAGTTTCTGTATGGACGAAAAACGAGAGTATGAGAGAAAACATCCTTATGTAGCTGTAGGTTCTTTTATGGAGGGCTTTTGTCGAATCAGACTGGCAATAAGTGGGTTACAGGACCGTTGACCGATAGAGTAGAAAGATTTTGAAATTGTTACCACATGATGGAATGTTGTGGGTAGGCTGTGAGTTTGTATAAATCTATCCTAGAATTGATTCTAGTTTACCCTTCGGTTTGCACAGGTCAGACGGTCTATGTAAAAAAATAGTACCACATCAAATCTCATAGTTTAAGTAGCGAATCCCGGGCTCTGAAACGTTACAGCTGAGAATGCAATTGGGATAAATAACTTGGAATGGGCAGCATCAAGCACTGACCGGATAGTCGAATGATCGAGATCACAGGAAGATGCTAAACACAGGCCGCTTACAACCAATAATTTTGGAAATCCATAAAAGAAGCGTAGGTCCAGCGTGGCCTTTTTGCTGCTAAAAAAATGCCAATGTTAATGCAAAACTCACTCAGAGACCGCGAAGTGCAGCTAGTCATCTATTTCTGATATAATTTCAACATGTTGACAGCCCTATCTGGTCACGTGTCCGTCCAAACAATTCGACATTGACCGGATCGCGTGAGTCTCGTGCCGCCAGACCGGCCCGGACCGGTTCCTACGTTGTTACCACACAGATGCAATACTATGACAGATAGTTTCAGATATATCATCGTTGCTGGATCCAAGAGATTATATGATAATGTTTGGCAAACACACTCTGTGATGCTTGATAAATATTTACCTATTAACTCGAAGGTTGGCTAAAAAATGTACTAGTACAGTCAGCTACATATAGTTATAAATGCAGGGATACAAAAATATTTACTTGAAGTTATTGGGAAAAACAATTAGGTATTCGCTATCTATTTGGTTCTAGTATGTACCCTACAACGTACGTTCTAGAAAGTTCAAACAACAAAATGTTTGTAGTATTTTTGGGAAAAAATTAAAAAGTATTTTTGATGACTTTATTATGTGTTCAAGTGTAGCTACTAAGCCAGAGATCGCAAGTGGCGGTACAGATACAGTATACGTCTTTGTCCCTTTAGACGGGGTAGACAGAGCCAAGAGTCGCGAGACTTAGACGAGCCACGCTTAGCAAAATGTTGGGATTATTGATGGAATGGAGATTCAGAAATAGTGACAGGTTGCTAGCCTTCTTACTTGACTGGCTTTTACAATCTGCGCGGAAAGAGTAGCAGCTGGTACATTCTAAGTTTTTCCGCTCCCAGACCAGCACTGAAGATGCAAGTGATGGTCTACGGAAAATTACCGAAAGTGATAAACATTAGTCTTCGTAGTGGCATGAGCCTGCTGCATGCGTTTGTTTCTGATCTGAGCCTTAATAATGCAGGTCAATATCGCTTCACTGCATCAGAATGGCAACTGAGCCCTTGGTCATGGTTAAAATGTATCATTTATTAATTGTTGTCAAAGACAACTTTTACAATTTCTTAACATACACCCTTGGCACAATATCACTTAATAACTGGATTTAAAGTATCGGAAATTTATTATCTGGTTTATTTTTTCAAAAATAAAAATGTAAAATTTGGTATGCATTAATTAAAAACCCGCAGTCAAACATAAGTTACTTTTTTTTCATAAATCGACCCCCACTAATACTGAATGTACTGAAATGGGGAGTTAAAAGTTTGTTAAAAGTGCTAAACCGCCGAATTATTCTACGATGACGAAATCGCGGGTACACAGCTAGTTATTAAGTATTTTTGTCATCGATTGAAATCTGGTCGCACGCACCTGTGTAATGAGTTACTATAAGTATTTTTTTCTGGTGCCTAGTCATTTTACTTTTAAGTTTGTATCTCTATAATATCAACGTTAATATTCAATTAAACAAGTAATTAAATTTAAAATATAAAGAACCCCCGACACACCTCAAGCTTTTAACACCGCTCTTTGGCGTTGGAAGTTAAAATCTTAGCTAAGAATACTCTCGATAAAGTCACTTTTCTAACAAGAAAAGAATAATTCAAATCGGTTCACCCGGTTTGGAAGCTATGATACCATAGACAGAGTGACACACAACACATACACGTCAAACTTAAACACCCCTCTTTTTGTGTCGGGGGTTAAAAAGTGCATCTATCTAGACGTTTTCTTTCTGAATAAAAACGAGGCTTTCGTGACGTACTTGCCCGCGATGCCATTGGTTCCAAGTTCGATACCTGGTCAGGTCATGATGGACTTTTCTTTTCTGACTAGCCTGGGTCTTGGATGCTTATCTTTGTATGTTTTTATTATAACTTCAATACATGAGTAACTACTTTAGTAGTACTTTGAGACCAACAAACTTGATCTGTACGATTTTTTCCTATATTTCTTTTAGTCTACATATTTTTAAGTTGTGATTTTTTCCAACAAATATCACAGCTGGGAAGATGATAATTCACGAGACTTTTTCAATCTCTCAGGGCCAGGCGACCGGAGATAGACTCGCTCGCTTCACCGACTAAATGTCAACGTTTCGTCACGCGACGAAGGCCATTTCACTTGATTGTGCGTTCATATTTACATATCTATGTGAATATGTGTTAACAATTGTCGACGGTTATAAAAAATCTAAGAAAGCATATAACAAATTATATATCGTAGTGGTATAAGCCTGCTGCAGTGGTAAGACCTACGCCTGAATGGCGGCTATCAGCCGCCATGCTCCTTCCGGTGAATGGGAGAGCCGGAGGGCCAACTTCCCCACCCTCCCCATTTAGGGATGGATTTTTAAAGGCCGGCAACGCTTCTGAGACCCCGCGGGTGTTGCAGGTATCTATGGGCGGTGGTGATCACTTAACATCACGTGACCTGCCAGCTCATTTGACTCCCTTTTTCCTAAAAAAAATTGTTTCAAATGAATAATTTTCTGAATAGATCTACTTATAGAACTAGACTAAATAAAGCATAACTATATTATACTCATCATATTATAACGGAAGCAAACCTGTGAGGAGACGCTATTTTAACAATAAATAATCAGTAATTTAAATTTTTAGTGCTGACTTGAATCAGATTAGGATCTCCTTCACCTATATCCTGGGCTTCATTTCATTTTCCCTATGACTTGCCATTCTCGCCGTGAAACAAATGCGTGATGCAATTAGGTACGCAAAATAACCTATAATAGACTGTAACAAGCCGGAGAGCGCTCTAAAGAAATAAATCTTGAAGATTTGTGTTTGATATCGTGTTATACCGACGTCCACCACATTAGTATTCATTGTTTCGTTTCCTCGTAAATAAACGACTTCATAAATCATAAGAACGGTACATATATTTTATTTAAATCACGTGTTTACATATATATATTTATTGTACATACATTTTATTTAAATCAAGTATTTTGCACGTCATTAACAGCACTCCTAAGTCCTAGATGAACCATTAACCACAATTCTACTTGTTACAAAGGTATATGAAGCACCTTCGAATTTGTGTAAACTAATTACAAATTTAGCAAGATTATAATCCTAGTCTTAATTGTAATACCATACAAAGAAAGTATTACAAAGAAAGTCTCTTCTTCTCTTGAAAAAAAAAGAATCTTGATTTTGTATAGATACTTGTTTTTATATAAATCTGAATCTAAAGTATGGATCGGAAGCAAATATGTATAATATAAAAAAAATTCTACGCTGGCAAAGTTAGTATTCAATGTAAATGAGAAAAAAAATCTATCCTAAAATTCCTATTATTCCAGCTTCATACTTCACGGCTTGCTCCGAGGCTGATCCAAAACTGGATCAATGCATCGAGAAGGTGATCCAAGACGGCGGGCCGCAGTTCGCGGACGGCATCCCAGAGCTGGGCATTGCGCCGCTGGACCCGCTGCAGCTGGGCAAGGTGGTCGTCAACAACCCCTCGCTGAAGCTCACCTTCACAGACACCGTCGTCACCGGCCTCAGGGACTTCAGGGTTAACGCTTTTAAGTAAGACTTCTTGTCTATCTATGTTTCTAAGATCTGTAGCTCCCCTAATTGCACTGTAATTAGGCCAAATATTACAAACATACATTTGATCACGCCTTTTTCCCATAGGGGTAGGCAGATAGTACATTCTTCCACTTACTGCGGTCCTGACATGCTTTCATTGCTGCCTCCACATTCATCAATCTTCATGGAAATGAATATATTTTCATAGGTTATTTTTGGTAACAAGATATCGTACTATAAGTACACTTGACCATCAAAGTACTGACTTTTGTTTGCGTTAGCGAAAATAAGATGGTGGACAAAGCAAGTACCTACAAACAAAATATAATTTGTTTTCAAGTATTCACTCGTACATTAATTTTTTTACACATCATTTTTATCACATCTTTGTTTTCGTAGGATGCAGGCATCCAAAGGCAAGGCGATGATCGACTTCACGGCCAACGTGACCCTGAAAGCGCACTACGACATCTACGGCCAAGTCATCATTCTGCCCATCAGAGGAAACGGGCCCGCCAAAATTAGGATCAGTATGTATTTTATATTTCTTATTAACTTTTGTCCGCGGCTTCGCTCACGTCGACTTTGGGAGGTGGGAGAATAGAAAAATAGCCTATGTCACTCTCCACCCCTTGAACTATCCCCACATAAAAACCACACTTATCCGTTGCTCGGTTTTGAATTGAAAGACGGACAAACAAACAAACACATTTTCACATGTATAATATTAGTAGGGATAGACTGCCACTCGCCTCCGTTTGATTTACCTTGTTGGTTTAATAAATATTATTGATTTATTGACCATCTTCATTCCATAACAAGGTCTACAAGAGGCAATTTGTTTCCAAATTGTCTGTTTTCAAATAATGACCTCTGTGTCTTCACGGACAGCATCGTATTTGCATGCAAGTAAATAAACAGTGTGTAGGTTTTATCGTGATGTTTATTTAAAACCTAGACATTATTGGAACTTAGAATTTGATGAGTCAACGTCCATGTCGTCGCAAATTGTTTATAATTTTCCTTGAGCAAAAGTTCCACGTATCCTTTGTTTTAGGCCTTTCACAGACATGGTTAGAATTTTTAATAAGTATTTCCTGTTTTCGACTATTTCAGCTAGCAAGCTAGTTATGTTTTTAACTTAGAGGCACACTTATTATCCGACTGCGGGACAAATTGGTGGATACAACGACGTCTCGTAGATTTGTTTGTTCCGCCTGCAATTATTTAAAATATATACATTGTGTATTGCTTAAGATTTAACTAAATTGTGAAGTTTTAATTATTTATTTTTTTATATTTGTTATTTATTATTTCTCTAGCGAACCTGAACATCGTGATCAAATACGACTTCGACACGCAGAACGGCCACTGGGTGGTCACCAACTATAAAGATACCTACAAGATGGACCGCGCCCAGTTCAAGTTCTCCAACCTCTTTGGAGGAAACAAAGACCTTGGTGAGCATCTATGACTAACTTCTTAAGCTTCTATATCCATTGATAGTAAAGTTCTAAACACGTAATTCTTGTAGTACCTACTACTTCATTATATGAAGATTTTCCCGACTGACCGACCGATATTACTCCCAAATAAGAAGTACCTATCAAATTCGGTAATAAACTTTGTCTTGTCACATCCACAATTCAGTCAATATCCATAAGCATACCTCTGTTACAGTTGAATATTTCATGACTAGCATTTTCATTATGAAAGAGTGAGACAAATGCGCAGGCGATTCACGTGATGTTAAGTGATCACCGCCGGCCATAGACACCTGCAGCACCCGGGGCGTCACAGAAGAGTTGCCGGCCTTTAAATAAATATAGATACAACGAATGACTGAAGCCATAAACTACTATGACATTAAACTACGCTACCTTTATATTATTTTGATATATTTTAACCAATAAATCACATGATAACAAACGAATTCAAATTCGGACATAATTTAAAAAAACAAATTTTCCTTTATTTCTTCTCCACAATTTTATACATAAAATTCTTAAGTGAGGTACAAAGGAACAATCAATAGAAGAGAAATCCAATGTAGGTGCTGCAACTTCAGATAACACTCTTGTCACATCACTTGTTTTGCAAGTATCCATGGACAAGTCAGGAGTGACGCTAGCTCATTTAGTTACCTATTCAAAAAAACATTACACAACATAACAACACCGACACTAAAATTTCAGCGGAGACGACACACAAGTTCACAAACGAAAATTGGGAGATCATCATGTCGGAGATCGCCCCTGGAGCCATCAAGGGCATTATCAAGAGCTGCGTGGACGTCGTCAACAAGTTCTTCAGCGTCGTTCCGGCTGCTGAGATGTTCCGCTCCTGAATGGTTGGATACCTTGGCTCCATCAGCATCAGAATATACTGCTTTTTATTTGTTGGAATTTGGCATGGGTCCATACATTATGTGCTGAAACGTCAAACTAACATTAGCTTAATTCCACACATTATCTTTTATGTTTAATCGTTACCTTATAACTAACACCTATGAATCTTCAATATTCATAAAATAGGGCCGATACATTTTAACACACAAATTCATCTCATGTTACGAGTTATGACTTATAAACTTCGGAGTATATTATTTTGTTAAAATAATGAAGAAGCCAGAGGTGTCATCCTGTATTTTAATTGCTGAGAAATGGGATACGATTATTTCCGTCACCGCTCTAGAGCATTAATTACATTGTTATAACTTTGTTTTCAGAGGACATAATATTAAAGGCCATCAACGAAAATTGGGAGCCAGTGATCAGAGACATCGCGCCGGTCGCCTTCGAACAGATCATCAAATCCTGCGTGGAAGAGGTCAGCAAACTCTTCGCCCACGTCACTGCTGATAAACTGCTCCTGTCATAAAGCGCTGAACTGGTTGTAACATACGTATACGTAGATGTATAACATGCGTAGGGTCTGTAGATACAATCAGTACGAAATGTCAAAATTAACGTCACGGTATCTGCAGTAACTTTTAAATCAAAGATTCAAATACAGGTATGAATATCACTGGTGCCGACCGTAGTTCATGATTGTAGTTGTGAACGGCACTTTACAGAAATTCGGCAAATAAAATCAACTCTGGAAATACAAAAGTAAGTTCAAAAAACTGTATTATCTTTCGCTAAATTAAATTTAAGAATTGTATTAGCATTTTGAGTTTTAAAATTTTACGAGCTTACTTATCTACACTATACCGAACTAAAGTAGAGGTACATACATTACATATGTACTTCTGTTCAAACATGCTACATGAATATATTTCTGTGACGCTTGGCCGACATAAAATTAGTTTCGCATTATGCCCTAAGAATGTATGTTACAACCAGTATGTGCTCACTGATTTAATTAGTTATTAGCATAACTGGTATTGTTTAGACTTTGACGGTGTGAATGTTGCCTAAAGCACGGATCATTCACGACTGACGAAATTTCCCTCCTTTACAATCAGCGTTTCCTATTGCAATGTTTTGTAAGAGCCATGCCATGAGTACTACTCGGAAACTGTACAGTCAACGACAATAAATAAACTATAGCTATACGCGTAATAATATTTTCCAAGTTGGGTATGGCCTACAGTATGGAAACATAAAGCAGAAATAAATTAGAGAAATAAAATGCATAGATTTTTATTCTTTTTATGTACCTACATTATTATGTAAAATGTATTTAATATACCACATGACTTTTTATAATTTACATTTGATGTTGTATCACTATTTTGTAATTACATACTAACATTCCTTTATTTAAATAGAACTTCACCTTTGTTCACTGCATGAGTATAGATGTAAGTAAATTATGTATAATTTGAAACATTTATTATAAAACTAAGATGAAGACATACATCATTTAATTTGATAATAAGTTCGAAGGCTAGACTAGCACAAATTATTTTAAGTAATGTGATAATAAGTAAGTTATAGGGTAAGGACTGATTTAGATTTAAGTATTTAAAATAAATTACAACCAAAACAGATAATCTGATTTTTATTTTTTTTAATAACAAGGCTTTAGTTAAAAATATGAACACTTGATAATCCATTAAACAAAACATATAAAACTGTTTGCTTAATCTATATATAGGAAATTTAACTGTACATATTATAATTCTTCATATTATACAAATAGCACAAGGTTACACCTTTTATAAAATTCATAAATTCAGAAAATGCCTTTTGAACACAATAAGTTTGTAAACTTGCTTGCTATTGGTGTGAAAAATTATCGTGGGCACATAGCATGGCGACCACCATCTACAGGCACACTGGCACCAGTAATATTGCTTGCCAGATCGCTAGCTAAGAAAGCAATAGTGGCCGCAACCTCCTCTGGTTTCCCAGGGCGACCTAGAGCATGTGTCTCCTTGGTCCTCTCCAAAAATGCTGCATACTGCTCATCATTCAATCCTCCACGCTTTTGCAGTTCTGTTAAAATTACTCCTGGATTCACACAGTTGACTCGGACTCCTTTAGGAGCCAACTCAAGGGCAACGCACCTTGTAAATTGGTCCACAGCTGACTTAGACACATTGTATGCAAGAACACCAGGGAAAGACCTTATCCCGTTGACACTAGACACATTAACAATATTGCCTTTTGTTTTCAAAAGGTGTGGAACTGCAAGCATTGTTAAGTAATAAATTGACCGGACATTTGTGTTCATTAACCTATCGTACTGAGCTAGGGACGTATTTTCGATCGAACCCGTCTCGAGTATACCAGCATTGTTGACCAGAACATCCAATTGGCCATATTTGTCCAGAGTGCTTTTGACAATATTTTCGATATCGTTCTCCTTGGTCAAATCGGCAGCGATGAAATGCGTCGACGTAGACTTCTCGCAGTCCTGGCTGACCTTTTTAAGGTTCTCGATGTTTCTTCCAGTTAACGATAGCTTTGCACCTAGTTTCGATAGGAATACAGCGGTAGCGGCGCCGATACCGGAACTGGCGCCGGTCACTATTACGACTTTCCCAGCGAAATTCATTTTGAGATTGACTATTCAGCACCGCCTTGACAACACAATAACTGATCACTATCAAGTGAATAACAATTACGTAACTGTCGTGATATTTTCTGTTGTTATCACTGCGAAAATAATAAATAGGATAACTTTATTTGTTGTTTACTTCTTGAAACAAAGTTTGTTCTCAATTTGTAAGGTGCCTTTATACCTTGGACCTTCAAAATCTTTATCCAAGCCGATTGGTTGTTATAAAATATTGAACGAATTTTACCAATGAAAATTATGTAAATTGTTTCCAGAAAATAATAATGAAATTAAGAAAACAAACCAATCGTTTGACAACGTTTGGCCTAATTTGGTTGGCCGGAACCTTTGTATACTAGGAGTGGGCGTTATATATAGTAAATCGTTTTCATAACGATACAGCCGAACCAAAACGATAACGATATGGCCCATAACGTTATCGTTTTGGTTCGGCTGTATCGTCACATCACAAAAATAGATAGTTGTCTTATCTACCCATAACTTATGGGTAGATTTGACAACCATCTATTTTTCAAAACGCAATATCGCCACCGCAAATATGTAAAAATACTAAAATGTAAATAGGAAAAATATATATAAGATGAACTTTTACGTCTGCATATAATCAGTTATTTTACTTGTAAACTTTTACAATGTACAGAAAAAGTGTGAAAGAAGTTTATTTTCTTTCAGTCAGTTTAAAATGCAAAACGCAAAATAACAAATCAATCTAAAAACGAACTCGATATATACCTAATCCAAAACCGTTTCAAAATATATTTTGCTCTCGGACCAAGAATCATATTATTATTCTTGATCCTAGATTTGGCTGCTGTCGTTGTGGAATAGATCGTTTCGAAATAGACGTTTTGTATAACGTTATGAGAAGGCCGGCAACGTTTCGTTATGTTATCTATAAAAGCATAACGACACATAGCTATTACATACTTCAATTCCGCAACCATGCATGACCATTATGATGTCTGTCAGTTAATGACAATGACATTATGTCATTATAGATTAAGAAGTGGGTAATAGGTATGTGTAAAACCTTAGTAATACCCATTTACCTTATTTAAATAAATGATTTCCTCTATTACCTTCATGAAATAGAAGCAAAGATTAAAATACCTGATTTATCCGTCTGTACACTTCTTTTCTAACTTTTAAACTATATAGTAAAAAATTGGGTATATATTGGGTATATAAAGCATTCAATGAAAACTTCATAAAATTAGTTTCAATAATATCGATCAATAGTATATAAGTTATGGATAATTTTGATATTTACATAACAATATATAACACAAACTATTTCGAATCTGCCCAACAAATGTGACTTTTTGCAATTTTTAAAGTTAATGGTACGGTACCCTTCGTTCGCGATTTCGACTGGCACTTGGAAGTTTATTGGAAAGATAAAAAGGCGATATAGATTTATAAACAACGTTTTGACATATCCCATAATGGAATTATTTTATAAAATGTCATTTTGATCAATATTTTTACGTAAGTATTTTTTTTATAAATATTTTTAAATAAACATGTAAAAAATCAAGAAATCATAAAAGGTCTTTAAAATTTTCCGTGAAATTTACACTAATTCATGGCAGTAAGTTTGTACACTCAAAATATTTACATATAGGTACCTACCTAGCATGAGGAACACTTTCTCAGAAAATTTTACGAATAAGTTTCATTATTTCTCCAGAAAGAAGTTATTCATATTCACATTGGGCAAGCGGGCGTGCAAGTAGCTAATGCCTGTTGGGAATTATACTGCTTAGAGCATGGGATACGCCCCGATGGTATTGTCGCCTTTAACGACCATAACGACAGAAGCTGTGGCACGTTCTTTAATGGTACAGGTGCCGGAAAGGTGATACCAAGAGTTGTAATGATTGATTTGGAACCCACACCTATAGGCAAGTCATGGATAACATAAAATATTTAAGATCATAATTACCAAACACGCATATAAATAACAATTAAATTCATTCCAGACGAAATAAGAACGGGAGCTTATCGCCAATTATTTCACCCAAATTCGTTACTGACTGGCAAAGAAGATGCTGCAAGTAATTTTGCTCGAGGATATTTCGGTGTTGGTCGAGAGATGATAGATTTAGCTCTCAATAGAATTAGGCTTACAGCAGAGGAATGCAGTCACCTCCAGGGATTCATCATCTTCCGTGCCTTTGGGGGTGGAACTGGGTCTGGTTTTACAGCTTTACTTTTGGAAGGACTTACAAAAGATTATGGAAAGTTGTCCAAAATAGAATTTGCAATATATCCAGCACCACGAATATCGCCTATCATTGTGGAACCATATAATGCAGTATTGACTACTCATGCATGTATGAACACTGAAGACGTTTGCTTTATTTTCGACAACGAAGCTCTTTATGAAATTTTAGCAAGATCATTAGACGTGCCGAGGCCTACTTATACCAACTTAAATAGATTAATTGCACAGGTACTACCTATTGCTTGCTTTAATAAGTATTGCTCAAAACTTTATTTAATTACGAGTTTTTACAAAATTGTAGGTGGTGTCTTGCATGACTGCTTCCTTGCGATTCGAAGGTTCTCTAAACGTTGAATTGGTGGAGTTTAGAACAAATCTTATACCTTATCCCAGAATACATTTCCCTTTGGTTACGTTTGCGCCATTTGTGCCTCCCAGCCGAGTCATGCACGAGACTAACACTACTCATCAGCTCATGATGTCCTGCTTCGAGCCAGCGAATCAAATGGTCAAGTGTGATCCAAGACAAGGCAGCTATATGTCTTGTTGCCTATTGTTCAGAGGAGATGTGAATACCAACGATATCAATGCTGCAATCAGTCAAATTAAACAAATGAGGAGCATTAAATTCGTTTCTTGGTCTCCTACTGGATTCAAGGTAAACCACTTGAACACTAGACACCGAGTTTACATACATACATACGCCTTTTTCCCAGGTAGGTAATTCTATAAGGTAGGTATACAACAGACTACATACTATGTATTAAAAAAATTAAAGTACTGTGATAGCCAATCCGCTAACTAATTAAAACTTTGTAAAGCGTACTTATATTTTTTTAGATTGGCGTGAATCATCAACCACCGACAACAGTTCCGGGAGGTGACTTGTTGGCCTTGGAGAGAGCAGTCGTGATGGTCTCTAATAATTCAGCCGTGCGAGTTGCCTGGGAGCGACTCAGCAAAAAGTTCTCGTTAATGTATGCTAAGCGGGCGTTCGTTCACCATTACGTAGGAGAAGGAATGGAAGAGGGGGAATTCACAAATGCGTTACAAAATGTTAAAGCTTTATACAATGACTATTTAGAAATGGAAACTTAATTCTGTTGCAATTTTTTACATTAAAAAGAAGTCAAATTATTATTATGTGATGTAGGTATTAAAAAAGTGTAAATTATGAGAAAAAGAAAAAAAAACATTTAGTTTTTATTTCGTACTAGTATAATAGCCACGATGTCCTACACGCAATCGCAATGTTTACTAGCAAAAAGTAAAGTAATCTAGTGTCGGGTTCTAAGCGGCGTTTCAAGTTAAAATCTACCCCGTATTAAGGCCTATAATAAACTATGAAAACCACGACAAAATTAATCCAGTAGTTTTTGCGTAATGCAAACAAAACATACATACAGGCACAAAAATTTATTTTGCCATATATTCGCCCTATTCTAAATTCCATCTATTCTAGAGACACTTTTTAAATTAAATAAGGTGTTACCTAAAAAACATCCAACTTAAATTCGGCCACCATCCAAGCAAACCTTCTTTGAATTAAATATTAATAAATATGTCACTGTCAACTGTCATTTGTCTTGTAAATTTCACAACTAATTAATACCGACCGGTCGGCAACAATTTCACGGTCAATGCAACGAGCATAGAGGTATAAATTGGCAACGAGACTGTTTATGGTCGATGGTAAACTGGTTGTAAAAACAGTATAATTTTCGACTAGTTTACTGCGCGTAGAGTGAACTAAATGTATTACTAGCGAATTTATCTGTCTTTTTTTAGAGACGATCAAATCGAGTGAGTGCGGTTGAGTCGCCACCGTCGCAGGACGAGTCTTCCTCGCCATAAATCAAGCAGTTTGCGCATGAACTGTTGAAAAAATTATGCGTTCATGGATCTAAACAGTCTAAAAGAAATACAGTTCATTTAATCAACGCTCACCTCTACATTCTAGTAGTTGTCAAATCTACCCATAGCGTTATCGTTTTGGTTCGGCTGTATCGTTATAAAAACGATTTACGATATATAACGCTCACTCCTACAAGATAATAATTATATATCTACATCAAGTAGCTATGTGTTGTATGAGTTTTACAGATAACACAAC
>JADGIL010001209.1:0-11998 GCA_020352625.1 Cactoblastis cactorum
CTTGTCAGTCCCTTACTCGGTTACAATAAATTATATCCCTCGGGAACCGTACATTTTTCCGGGATAAAAAGCAGCCTATCTTTTAATCTAGGTGGTAGTCCAACGCTGTGCCAAATTTCATCCAGATTTGTTAGGTAGTTTTTGTGTGATGAGCGTACAAACATACAGAGATACAGACAGACAGAAATTCTAAAAACAATAGTTTTGGCTTCTATAGGTCCTATAAAGAAGCCCTATATACGTTTTTCTTAAACATCTCCCATGTACAGACATAGCTCGGTTACAATTTTATTATATCTATATATAATCTGTATTTTTTTCTAAAATTGCCTGTAATATAATAATAGTATATACCTAATAACATATTGAAATGGAAAAGTAAAATATTTTGACAATACAATATCATAATCTTTATTGCACAAAAATAAAACTTGTAGCATCCTTTAGACAAAAGAAAATAACGTTATTAAACGTTATCTTAGCGTTTTGACACAGCTCAAACTAACCAAAATTAAAACAAGTTCATAAATAATATACAATAAATAATATAACCATACAGTACCTGTGCCCGACCCTTCAATAAAAAAACGAATATTAAATCAATATTATTGTATTTTAAACAATACTATCAGTTATCACTACAATGCAATTGTTTTTATTTCATTTTACAATTTATAACTAAGCGGATTCGTAATAAAAAATGTAAGGCGTGTTTTGATATCATCAACCTATTTCGAGATGCAATGTGGGAAAAAATATGTATAAGGAAGTTTATCTGCAACTTTTTAGGGTTCGGTAACCAAAGGTTAAAAAAGGACCCTGTTATGAAGACACCGCTCGTCGTCCGACTGTTAATAAGCTATATCTCATGAACCGTCGTGTTATCTAAAGGTTGAAATTTTCACCGATGATTTAGGTAGGTACATATCAACAGAATCCAGACAAAGATAGAATTATGCGATTTTTTTTTAAAACAAGAAGCTAAAATTTTATATTCACAGAAAATGGCGCCTAATTTATTAGTGCTGTTCGCAATGTCGTTTGCGCTGGCGACGGGTCAACGGCCTGGCTTTGCGGGCAGCCGGCCTATCGGATTTCCAGCAGTTGAAAAGCCAACCACTGTAGCGTCTGAATTGGACAATCGGTAGGTCTTACCATAGATTAAATAATTCTATACTAGTAGGTTTACTTTCTCCCCTTGGATGTGATAACGAGGGTGTGTTAGCGTACTCTCCCTATAATGTTACGGTTTCATGCGTATTCTATCATAGAATGGGGGATTTGTGGAATGATCCCTAAATTGGACGATCTGTAAAAAGTAAAACAATAACATTAAGGCAAGAATTGCAGTGTGTACAAAAATAGCAGTGTTATAAGTTCAACTTGTCTTCCATGATCAATTGTGTAATGTTAAGTGTAATATAATACACGAATACAATTATTTGCTCAATGTTTGATCTGGCGTATTCTTTTTGTCAGTTAAAATCCTTAGAGATTAGCAGCACAGATCGTAATACTATTAGCAGTCATCCCGCCCGTCTGCCAATTGGGCTAACAAATGAAAATTTAAAATAAGAGAATAACTGAACAACTAAATATAACTCAAACAACCTTAATGTGAGCAACAATACAGCACTTTTTGAATAAATAGTTGTTAAAGTAGTATTTTTGTTGGTTTAAAATAATAACAATGAAAAAAAATTCCCTGTACTTAATACGGGTTCATAAAGCTTCTTTCTTTCACAGATAGCCTGCTTAGTTACAACTGCACCTACAAGGGACTGTCAATATAATTTACAATCAATAATTTGCTACTCTTCCCGCGCGATTGTAAAACTGAATTTCACTTGGGTCTGTCTACCCCATAAGAGGTAAAGACGTGATACTGTATTTGTATCAATCTTTTCAGATTCGGCGAAGGTGACGTCACAACCCAAAGGCTGCCGATAGAGGCGAACGGCGACCGAGATTTGATCGACAGATTAAGCAAACTACCCGTCGACAAACAACCCTTTTGGTTCATCAACTGGCAGGCCCTTGAAGCGAATAGAAATAATCCCCAAACATACCCTCAAAAACCAAGCGATTTTGCAGACCCCGTCCCTAACACAGGGCAGACAGACCCGATCAGAATCCCTAATTTAAACACACCCAATTCGAACTCCCGACCTTCAGATATACAGCCAATGAGTACACAACCGAACCAACCAAATAATAGTGCGTCTACCACGGAAATAAAAAGTAGGTTCTCGGAAACGGACACAAGTTCAAGCACTGGGTCTCATAATAACGTTGGTCTTACTGCAATTGGATATATACCTACTACTACGACTTCCTCTGATCAACTTTTTGCACATAATTACTTCGGCCCATCATCCGTAAGAAGCAGGTTCATTCCCAGAAATCCGATTATTGATTGATGAATTAACACAACACCGCCAATAGCGTGTAATTGAAGTTGTAATTTCATAAAACACGAAGGTATGAACTGAAAATAAATAAATTTTGCCCACAAAAAGTATGTAATTTAAACCAGTTTTATCATTGGCAACAGTAAATTAATGTATTCCTATTATTTACAAGAATATGTAGCGCGTAAGTATATTTTTATAATCACACTTTTTAAAACACTGAATAAAATTATTATTTATATAATTAGGAAAAAGTATTCAAGAATATTTGTAAAAAAAAATTAAGTATATTGAAATAAAAGTCAAGTAGAAAGTAATAAAACACATTATATTGACTTTTTAAATAAATAAAAAAAAATTACTAAGCGTATTCTTACAACTAAGACCTTAAAAAAACATGTAAAACTAGGACACAGTAAAATGCAAGTTCTTATATTATGACTCAATGTTTGTTTCGTAATAAACCTATTTCTGCAATTTCCAATACTTATACAGTACGTAAATAAGTATATTAACATAAATATTTTATAATGATGTCAACTTCATATACGCTACTATTGTATAATATATTAAGGATCAGTTTCGTCAGATACAAATTAAAATAAAGATAGTGATATGCCAGATAACTCGCATGCACACTTTTTAGGGTCCTCGTTAGTATAGGGTTCCCGTTTTATCCTATGGGTCTCATACCCAAAGGGCAAAACGGAAACCCTATTACTAAGACTTCGTCTGTCACCAGGGTGTATCTCATGAACAGTAGATTTTTTCACAGATAATGTATTTCTGTTGTCGCATCAACAACAAATTATAAAAAAAAAGTAAAGGGGTCTCACATACAACAGATGTGATTATTTGCTGTTTTTAATAGATGATTGTACGGAACGGAACATTTGGTGCACGAGTCCAACTCGCACTTGACCGGATTTTTCTTCGTATCGACAAAAGATACAGCATGTGAGATATCTGTCAGATAACTATCTGAAGCATTTTGCATAAAGTCACTGATGTTAGAACTATAATTTTAAAACATATGCAAATCTACATTTATATTATAAATGCGAAAGTCTGGCTGCGTATTACGCTTTCAAAGATTCACCGCTATAACGATTTTGATGAAATTTGATGAGATGCTATAGCAAAAGGTTGTGTAAAATAAATTTCACTACCAAATATTAATGCCAATTCAAAAAATTTCCAAATAAATAAAACTTATCAGACACAAGTCTTTAGAATTTTCCAGTATTAGTCACGCTTAGTGCTACAATCCCTCTACGAACTTACGTATATGATGTTGACAAACCACAGTCGAGCCTACAAGCACAGCCCTAAATATACCTTAGTATTTTGAAGTGACTTTACAAAAAAATAACTATTAACTGACCTTTAGTAATAAGATATTATATTGCATAAATCTGTATAAAAGTACCTCCCCGTGTTATTTGTATATTTCTAATTATACATCCTGTATATATTAAGGCAGATTATAATCTACATCACAAGAACTATAATAACTGAAGACAAAAAAGGAACTATTGAACTCAAATTTGATCTATAGTGTCAATTTTAGTACCTAGGTATCTTCAATCTATGAAGTGCTAAATATTTAAGTATGAAGGATTTAAAGAAACTATAATTAATCTTTCTTGCTAATATTTTCACTTCATTATAGTCAAAATTGAGTCCAATATTTCTCCACAGATAATAAATATTGAGCCACTGAGACAAACACTGAGATGCTTATTATTGCTTATTATTTTTTTTCCGTTTTGCCCTACAATATGCTTTATACACTAGCAAATATATACCTAATTATTGTATCCATGATATTATACACATACATTAATAGATCACAATAATATTTTATAAGAATTATTTAATTTATTATCATTCGTAAATGCATTGTTAACACGATGATTATAATGACAGATTTATTCACAAAAATCAGATGCAATCTTTTATTAAATCATGCTATTAATTTGTATAAAAAAAAAATTCAAACAGAAAAAAAAAGAAAAAGAATTCACAATAAAAATTCGACTAAGTATTAAAATTACACAATTGCATTGGAACGTTAACATACAAAGAGTTTGATCCTCTTTACCATTTAGGGTATAAAAACTTAAAGTAAACTTTCAATAGTTTACTATATGGAAGTTATTATAAACTTTTTAGCAGTCTTAGTTAATATTTTGATGATTAATAATATTCCTACCGGAGAAAATGGGATGTTATCACATTAAAAAATTACATACATACATACTACGTACATACATTTTGTCTATAAATATAAAATGAGCGTAGGGTTTAAGCAGTCTTCAAAAAATATATTATTATCGACAAAAAGTTGAATTTGAAAAGTTTTACACAATCTATACAAGTAAATATTTCATATTGAAAAAGTATGTTTTAAATAACACATATTTCTCTCATTCTAATGGGCTTTGGATAGGTACTTATTGCTTTGTATTATTTTGTGCACATATCTGTTATAGTATTCTATGAGCAATATCCTTCACACAATACATAAGTACAAAAATCATACGCTTAAACAGCTAGAACTAAAAACGAACCTTTAACCTTTGGTTAGGTCCAAATACTCGTGAGTTTCGGTGATATTTTGCCATTTGTTTTACACAATTTGGCATAATAATACTATAATTCAGATGTCCGTTTTCGTGTTATCAACAGAAAAAGTTTTTATAAAAATCAAACATAAACAACATAGAAACATCATTGGCTCTGAATGTACTTAATATAGAAATTCATTTGCTTTTACTATTACCTCGCGACTATTATAGAGATTACCAAACACAAGATGGCCGCCAAATGCAAATGGCGGACGGTGACAGCTGATCCGGCGGCGGGCGTGGTAACCGAAGGAAGTTTGAAACCTGTGTAGTGTTTTTCAGATATGTCGTTCGATAATTCTTTGTACATTGGGTATTCTTCGATTTGTATTGGCTGCAAAGGTAACAACTACATTAGTATTATATAAGATCTTCATAAAGCTAATGCATAATGACATTTAATTTTAGTCTAAAAGTAAGAATATCCGTCTAGTTCAGGTGCCCACTTTGATAATAACCTTAACCACTATTCTACACAACGCCCCCATTTATTTTCTGGATCTCTTACCGACCCCCTTTAGGCCTGCAGCGCCCACAAATTACCCACTTTGGGAAAAGCTGGTCTAGGTTAAAATGGCTCAGAAAAATCAGGTTTAATTTTTTATTACATTTTGACGTAATAGTTGTAACCATAATTTCTTTCGAATATAACTTTTCACATATACAGTACCACGTCTTTGACTTTTACGAGGTACACAAAGGCAACATTGTAAAACTCGAAAACCACGTTTAGCAGAATTCTTTATATCATTCATGATATATTTTTAAATTACATCGTTATTCAAACATAAGACAGATCAACTCTAGTCAGATATGAATTTACTTATTCATAAGCTTTTACCCAACAGTGGGATACATGACTGCGGTCGATGTTCACGGTAACCACTTTCTATCAGGTGCGACAAATGCCTATTTGCTCGCCTGGTTGCATTAAAAGAAAACATGAAAAAAAAAACTCACCACAGCCCAGGTGTCGTCCCGTTTCTTGCAGAACATCATGTGGTAGCCCTTGTCGGTGAGCCGGCGCTCGATTTGCGACGTCAACAGGGGTTCTGACCACTGCATCTCGTTCAAGTGCGCCATGAACGTTTTGTTGCGGAACTCCGATGGGTTCTTTATTACGAGGGATTCTGGAATTAAAGTTTTTGACTATTTATTTTTTAATAATCATATTATACAATGTTCTAAAGAAGTTATATTAGAATTGACGTGGAGAAAACGAGTTCGATATGCTATATATGTTCGATAACTGGGTTAACTCGCAAAATCTTATCTCACTCTCCATCTCTTCAACTAGGTATTTCCACAAAAAGAAAAAAAATTACAACAATCCGTGAATTCGTTTTGACGTGAAAGATCGTTGTGAAAAAAAGTTTCGTTGTGACTGATAAACACACATACATTCTCAGATTTATAATATAATGTATGGATTGTCGTTGAGTTAGTACTCCACAGTTAGTTTCGAACTTAGTTTGTGGCTAACATAATTTAAGTGATTTGTCGTTATATATTGAACTTTGTCTTCGAATAAGATTGTGGTTAAAAGTGAAGACATCAAACAAAAACGTACCTAAAAAGCCAACTCCTTGGTCGTCTCCCTGGAATATCCTGTTCTCTTCTTGAGCAGCAAGCCTCGTCTCCATTTCGACAGGAATCGTTAGATTCTCCAAACTTCTGAGAATTAAATAATGTCTTTAAATCTTTGTTTTTGAAGAGAAATATTTAAATTCAATTTGTAAAATTATAAATGGCGAGTTTGCCCAGCTAATATTATTATAGAAAAGTATAAAAAAGGAAAAGAAGCTCAGAAGCGAGATTGGTTCAAATGTAACTAAGAAATTTTTTTTTATGAAAGAGGTACACAGGTAAACAAGTAGGCGTGAACGAACGCAGAACGTGACCCGTCACGTGATGTTAGTTATCACAGCTGCCCATAGACACCTGCAACACCCGAGGGGTCAAAGAAGGGTTTGCCGGCTTTAATTTATTTCCTACATAGATAATTAAAACAAAATGAATTAATTTCAGGCTAACACTATATGGGCCCCATATAGTGTTAGATATTTAAAAAAACAGGTCGGCAACGCTTCTGTAACCCCGCGAGTGTTGCAGTTGTCTATGGGCGGCGGTGATCACTTAACATCGCGTGACCCGCCTGCTCGTTTGACTCCCTCTGACATAAAAAAAACAAGCTACTTTAGTTGAGCCAACTTGCTACTATAGCAAGCATGCAAAGATTTCCTCTTACCCTGAAGATAAGAACACGTTCTGTATGCTAGTCATGGAGAGGTAGTAGAACTCTGTGACGCCGAAGGTCTCAAAGAACTCTTCCACAGGCGTCATAGAGTAACAGCCAGCCAGCTCCGTACGAGGGTAGTACAACACGAAGGATAGACACATTTCCTAAAAAAAAAATAGATTTAAGAATTTAATATGTAACTAGAACAATTTTTTTAAATTTATTATGGACTTAAAGTTATTATAATTGAAAGGAATAGTAAAATTAACGCTGCTTTATTCTTTTTAGGAAGCTACTTGCATTTACTAGTTTTTACTACTATATAGGAGCACATGTTTTACTGGTAAATGTTATATATGTAGTATTATGTAGCTTATATGTTATGCTGATATGCTATATTACTGTAAAGTTTCATCCAAATCTGTCCAATAGTTGTTTTCTTAAAGGACTAAAAAGCATACATAAATCCATATATACAGCCTCAAGCTTTCGGAATTATAATATCAGTGATATGGCTAAATACACATACCTGTGACGTGGAGTATCCGCCAAGAATGGGTTTATCCCTTGAAACAGTGTTGTAAATACATTCAGTGATGAGAACATCGCCTCGCATGAACTTTCTTCCGCCAGGAACGACACGAGATTGCTGATACCTTGAGTCGTAGGCAGACTCCTAGAATAAGGGTGCAAAATTCATATTTAAATAGACACTTAAGTAAGATATTACATGAAATCTTTGGAAAACTCAGTTTAATATTACAGTAATGTGAAAAAACATGATCGCGGCATTTTAAAAGATTCTGTTAAGCGTGGACTTCGAGTCTTGCGACTCTCGGTCTGTCTACCCCGTAAGGGAGAAAGCTCTGATCTGTAATTAACTATTCAATTTATGCTCTTTGTGCAAGAAGTTGAACAGTAATATTACATCTTTTCGCTTTTGTTTTTCTCTTACTTGATAGATAGCTCTATTTAAAATTGGAAAACGACATCTTATGGAAGAAATACGAAATAATTTATAATTCAGTGGTCTGTCTTTTTATGATCTTTATTAGTTATTATTTATTACCAAAAGATGGCATTATGGACCATTGACTAGCGACATCTCATGGTCCATTAAGATAATATTTCATGGTTTAAAGAGGTATATTTTTTTGTATGGTTTGACATTCTATGATTAGTTAATATTTAAAATCAATAGATGGCATTATAACAAAATTTATAGAGGCATCTTGTAGAGCTTTCAGAAACTATTACGTAATATAATAAGCAACATGACAAACGAATAAGCGCTTCCAAGTAATGAGTTGAGTTACCTATTCACATGATAGGTGGCAGTCATTAATATAAAAATTTATAAAAATTACCTCTGAAATAACAGGGAGCTCCTTGAAATCTCTTACGTGTTTGAGGGCAATCTTTTTCGCAGTACCATGTGCATGTAATAACACAGATACTATATTTATTCCTGTTTCTGGTATGACCTAAAAAGATAATAGAAAATATTATTGATTTCTAAGCTGAAAAAAAATAATGTTCATAAAGAGTAATTTAATAAAAATGAATCTCTATTTTCACGCGTGAAAGAATTAAAGAATTTCACTAATTCTCTTTTTGTTTGTTTTTTTCTTCGTGTTCTTGTTTATCATCACAATCATAATAAACAGCAAAATAATGATGACACCTAATTAGTTATCGACAAATTAAAAGATACACGATAACTGAGGCGTAACCTTCTATAAAACTGAAGACCGCGCCGAAATACCTTACAATAAACTTCAATAATTCTTTTCACAAGTTAAATCTGTCAATAACTTTGAACATGGAATAAGCAGATATTATTCTTAATGTTATATTACTTGATTTTCCATGTGTTGTCTAACCGTGTCAATCGAGTAAATAAAATAATCACAGTCAATGTTATGACAGAAATCATATGTACTCATAGCATGACAGTTATTACGCGCGTGTGACTCGTTATTACAGGCATCGATAGGTTGCATGAACACTTCTTATGAGGTGGGTTGCTTGCCTATTTGCCTGCTTAGATGAAAAAATAATAACTTACACTAGAGGTACAGTCCGCACTGCAAATGCCGACGGTCCGGTAATGCGGTTGTTTTGGCGGAATTAGGTGTAAGGCGGACACACCGATGCCCGCGCCTAGTAGAGCACCATCGTGCTGGCGTAGAACTGGCGTGTAGAGAACTCTAATGCCGGAGTTATCGAGGACTGGAAAACAATTCAGAAAACAAAAGTTAGTATCCCAAATTACAAGTCTCGAACTTAGTTTGTGGCTAACTCAATTTGTGTGATTTATCCCTATATATTTATTTAATTGACTTAATGCATTTTGTATTGTAGGTACTAGCTTTTCCCCGTGGCTTCGCTCGCGTCATAAAATTTAGGACCCCCAGCACTTGTAGTTTCTGAAATGTGATGCGGTGTGTGTTTGCCTTTATACATATCTATATCGATATTTTTTTATCTAACATCACTTTTATAATTAAACTAGCTTTTATTTGCGGCTCCGTTTAATGTGAAAGACGTATAAACAAACACACGTTCACATTTATAATTTTTTTTTATGTCAGAGGGAGGCAAACGAGCAGGCGGGTCATGAGATGTTAAATGATCACCGCCGCCCATAGACAACTGCAACACCCGCGGAGTTACAGAAGCGTTGCCGGCCTATAAAAAACCTATAACCTAGGCGGAGAAGTTGGGCCCCCGGCTCTCCCACTCACCGGACGGAGCATGACGGCTAATAACCGCCATTCAGGCGTCGTTCTTCTGTGGCAGTGTGATACTTCCCCGGACGAGTAGTAGCTTCATACCACTACTAGCAGTGGCTCCATACCACATTAAAAAATACATATTAATACGGATATACTGACCTTCATGCAAAGCATTGTTGTCGTAGTGTATCTCCAGCATATAGTACTGCACCGCTCCCCGACCCCCAAGCGGGATGCCAACATTCTCAGGTAGGAATTCCCCTGAAATTTGCAATTTAATTAGCTACAGCACGCTAATATTGCACTAGGAATTAATTATTTAATGAATAATTATTTCTATAAATACGAGACAAAACATTGAAACCTATTGACTTTTTTATTGAACTCAACTTATCTGTATTGAAACTTTTATAATTTGTTGTGTGTGTGTATGTCATTCTGTCTGTAGCATCATAGTTCCCGAAAGAGTGAACCTATTTGGATAATTCTTTTTAATCGAGAAGGTTCTTAGGTATGTTTTAACCTCCAAAAAGAGGGGTAAGTTCGACGCGTGTTTTATTAAGTATATTTTTTTATTTAATTACTTGTTCTATCTTGTTTGTCATGTGCTTTCTTTTTTGCATAATTTCTACTATACCTTTAGATCCCATGGCCCAAGCTGCTATAGGCGTAGCACAAATCGCCCACTCAATCGGCCTGTTAGGACCAAAGCTACCATTATCCTGTGCCCAGACATTCCACGTGTACGTATCAGGATCTTCAGCGCATTCGTATAGCACCATATGATGTACTGGAGAGCTGATCTTCTGGTCTACCGCCTTCCCGTCTCTGATTGGTTTGCTGTCGATCAGAGGCTGATATCCCACAATATGATGCTTGCTCGGAAGGTCAGGAACCTTTATGATTTTGCACCAGAACAAGGTCGCTTGGTAGTTTGGTATTGTTATCTGGAATATTAAATGAATTTGTCTTAATTTTATTTATTTATTTAATAGCAAACCCTATCATTGCAGTTTTACACAATTCCCAAATAGTGTGATTACTTAATTTTATTAAAATTCAATCTTAATAGATTGATAATATGATATACAATGGAATATTTACTTTTAGTAACATTGTGAATTATTTTGAATCATTTTCTGTGATGCGTGTACAAACATACAGACAGACAAAAATTCTAAAAACAATATTTTTTGCTTCTATAGGTCCTATAAAGAGCCCCTATATATTTTATTCTTAAATATCTCCCATGTACAGACATAGCTCAGTTACAATTTTATTATATGTATAGATGAGTGGAACGTTTATTAAAAGGTATGCATCAATACCAATTGTCATGAAAATATACTGTAAACACGATTTGGGCCAAGATTGTATTGTGCCGAGAGACTGGCTGACAGAGCTGGCTTGTACAGATGACATCGCCTAGATAAATGATATCACGTATTACACGTCAAATTAGGTCACATTTTAGGTGGGAATACCTAAATACTGATAACACTTATAAGTAACCAGAAAACTCTATCAAGATCATAAAATAAGTTGGGTTTATTATTTTTTTTCTTCAAGGGATGGTTTTAATATCAAAGTCAAAAAGATTTTGCTGTTCAGTTTCAGTTCAAAAAATTTCAGTTTCATTCTTATAATTAAACTGAATATTTAGCATATTCAGTATAACAAAATAAAATAAAATTGTAACTGAGCTATGTCTGTACATGGGAGATATTTAAGAATAAAATATATAGGGTCTTTATAGGGTCAATAGAAGCTAAAACTATTATTTTTAGAATTTTTGTCTGTCTGTCTGTATGTTTGCATGCGCATCACACAAAAACTACTGAACGGATTTGAATGAAATTTGGCACAGCGATGGACTACGACCTAGAATAAAAGATAGGCTACTTTTTATCCCGAAAAAGTGTACGGTTTTTAAAATCTACGCGGGCGAAGTCGCGGGCATCAGCTAGTTCACGATAAAAT
>JADGIL010001216.1:0-10311 GCA_020352625.1 Cactoblastis cactorum
TCAGAAATGTGGGCATACTTATGGAGATAGAAAATAAATCTAATGCAACTGTTCCTCAGTCAGATCCAAATAACACACATCAGCATAAACAATGAGGGGAATTATGAGTGCTTGACCAGCATGACCTTAGTGTTAGTGGGAAGAAAGTGTTTTGTTTATCATTCCTTAAATAATATTTAAAATCACATTGGTACTTAGTTTTGAAAATTTGTTAGTTTAAAAATTAAACAAAGGATGATATAAAATAAAAAATCTGAATCAAATCATCAAAAGAGCGACCACTGTTAAGATGAACACGGAAATAAACTCAGCAATATTGTTCCCTAAAAGTCTGAAAGACTGTAAAAATATATTAGATAATTAAAATGAAACAAATTTTACGGATTTTATCGCGGTTTAATCACTACACACAAAGGAATTTATACTGTTAAATTTGTTTCATTTTAATGTCTAATATTCGCGTAAACTTATGAAATAATTATATATAAGATAACTTATATTATTATATAACCTCTAAGGACTTGACGTCAGCAAATAGAAAGTGGAATGATGATAAAAAAATCACTAGAAATACTATTTCTGAAAATGTAATTTTTCTCTTTATTTTCACCCTCCGTGGTGTAACGGTTAACGTACTTGACCAATATTCAGGAGATCCCGGGTTTGATCCCCGGTCAGATCATGATGGAAAATGACCTTTTTCTGATTGGCCTGGGTCTTGGATGTTTAACTATATATGTTATCGTTGAGTTAGTCCCATAATACAAGTCTTGAACTTAGTTTGGGGCTAACTCAGTTTGTGATTTGTCCCTATATATTTATTAATTTAATAGATATCTATGTAATTAACTACATGCTATATACATACATATATACGTAATATGTGATCAGTGAAGAAGTCAGATTTGGTTTGAATACCCTTCCTGAGGCGCGATTTTGTTCATTGACTCAATCATATAAAAAAGTACACGAATAAACTAATAGTCAGTATAAGAAGCAATCAAAGTTATAATTATTATTTTTAAACTTCATAAGAAAACTTAAGTACAATATCAGTATTTATTAGACTATTATCATGGGTACAGGTCTCTATTTAACCGACTTAAAAAAGAAGGTTCTCAATTTGACCTGTATGCATGTTTGTCCGCGATTATCTCGCGTTTGGCTAAACTGATTTTGATTTAGTTTGCAGAAGAGTGTTTGATATATTTGAAGGTGCTGATAATATAAACGACTTAAAAAATTGGTTTATTGAAAGCCGTCCCCTTATTACGAAAAGAAATGATTGGTCTTCTCAGATGCCTTAAAAAAGATTAAATGAACTCTTTATTTTTAAAGATTTCTGAAAGTAGAATTTTCAAACACTTTTTTTTTCCTCGCAGATATTAGCTGTTGACGTCTGCAGTAGCCAGCCCTCGGCCGCTTTCTTTCTACCCCCAGCTTCTCTCACCCCCTCCAAGATTGCTGCCACTATGGGTCGGAAGAAAATACAAATATCCCGGATCACGGACGAACGGAATCGGCAGGTTAGTATTATATATTTTTTAATTTATAGAAATTTTAAATTATTGCGTGTAACATTTAAGTCATCTTTAAATCTTTCTTTATATTATATTCTGATGATGAAACACAATGTGCATTTCTTAATAAGTCTATACCTGTTTTCTAGTTTAGAGATTCATCGTTTACCTCTACATATTTTTTATTAGGTTTTATGATTTATTATTTATGTGTCAATACTAATATTATAAAGAGGTAAAGTTTGTTTGTAAGGGCTAATCTTCGGAAATACTGAACCGATCATGAAAATTCGTTCACAATCAGAAAGTTATACTATGCAGGAGTTGCTATAGGCTATATTTTAATGCCCACCGAAGTGGGCACGGTCGGCTAGTATTAAATAAACTTATGTAATATATAGAACAATTGAAGTTACTGAAATTTTTTTTAAATAAAGACTTTGAATTACTAGATCTGGATAATATGAAAATTGTTGTTATTGGCAGTATTCTTCCTAAATTATAATTAACTAACTCAAGTAATCAAATCATTAGTAAATATATATATTTTGGATAGTGCATTTATTAACCAACGAATTAAAACAAACGCAAATAAAAACAAAATCACATAGTCTGCTTTAACACAAGGTTGCAAAGAGTGAAATGACCTTATGCGATCGGACCCAACAGATGTGGCATATCAGCAAGTCCCTCTGCAAAACATTATCGCAAAGGACAACGACCGCCCCCGTTGGTAATTTATTAATTATACGATTACCGAGTATATACCCTTGCCCAGTCTAACTAGACCTTTTAGATTCCACCACAACGCTTTTTGCAGTCTTTAATAACTCTTCAAGGGAGGGATGGGGAAGCTCTACGGAGAATGGCTTGACAATAGGAGAGCAGACTGAAATGAAAGTTGCGAAGGTCAATTCGCTTAGTTGTGTTTCTGGTTTGACAATGACTTTGTACCTTGTTGTTCATAGCCATAAAATTAACTACGAGTTCATTATCAGTATATTAGCCTAGTTGTGAAATATATTAATTAGCTCTGAATAAGAAAGTTCTGGAAATGCAAAAACATGTAGTTATGTAACTTGTTTATGCTCACCTAAATCTCAGTTAAGGAAACATATTGGCCCTTATTAGATTCCAAGTTGGACGTCTCGCTTTGAATAAGTTTATGCACAAGTCTTTGCAAGTCGAGCAGCATACTTCAAAATTTTCAGAAATTCAGAGTTATTTTAGCAATATCCTAAAAATATTATAAACATTTAATTTCAGGTGACGTTCAACAAACGTAAATTCGGAGTGATGAAGAAGGCATATGAACTCAGCGTACTTTGTGACTGTGAGATCGCCCTTATCATCTTCAGCTCAAACAACAAACTGTACCAGTATGCGAGCACGGATATGGATAAAGTAAGCCTTTAACTCACTTGATAATTTACAAGTGTTAACTCGTAACGATTTACTAACACTAATGTTAATGGTAAACATCGTTACTTATATTTTTATAGGATACCAAATATTTTTTGAAAATTTAATTCAAATTTGAAATCTTACAAAAGTATTAGCAACTGTGTAAGAAAAATAGATAAAAATAATAAGACTAAGTGTTATACACAGAGCCTAGTCAAAACACGTTGTTTTTAATAGAGGCATTCGAGTTTTAGCAGTTATTTAATTATATTACCAGCACAGACACTAAACAGACTTCTTATTTGCATTTTCCTATTTATTTAATTTAAATTACTTCATGAACACACGTCATTCGAAAACGTTCATCACTATTGTGCTTGATTAAATAATTTAAGGTCACAGTATCGAATGATCAATATTTGGCATACCTGTAAAGCGAGCAATATTTTGTATATTTGATTGGAAAATTATTATTGTAGTTTGCATTTTTTGTTAGTCTTCAACTTTAGGACAATGCTTTTGATTTTAATACCATTCTATAATAAAAATCATTTCTTTTCCTAATTAAATTTTATATTTAGTATAAATATATTAAATATTTTCAGGTTCTGCTCAAATACACGGAATACAACGAGCCACACGAGTCGCTGACCAACCGCAACATCATCGAGGTACATGAAGTACGGCGTCATCTGTGTGCCCGTGATCGCAATGCAATGCTCATGCAAACTTGACTTATCCCATTAACTGAGTGCTTCCTACTCACCAAACAAACCTAATGCATACATTTCTTACTAAAACACTCATTGGTAACAATAGTTATCAAATAAATGTTGTCTTTCTTACTTGATCGAAGTCATTGTCAAGATCTACGTTAGAGCAGTAAGCACTACCCCCAAAGCAAAATTGTAGAACATTATCACGTTATAGTCACGAGAATAAATAAACACGAACCTAATAAAGTACAAGCATGTTTATTTCCTGTTAGAAAAAAGATAAAATACAAACACCAGACACCCTGTTTTTATACTAACAGTTTATGACTAGGCACCCCCGATGTTTATATTATTTTTCCTTGTACAGCATGGGTTTTGTAAATATTTTTGTGTTTATTTGAATTAACATCGTCTACCTGACTCCGCGTTTACAAGGGTAAAGTCAGAGTTGCATCATTGCATTCGACACTACACACAAATGTACGCTAAAAAGTTTCCCAAGTACAATTTTTTAGAACACGTAGATTTTTAAAGCACTTTTTTATTTTGACCCTCCACTACATACTTTCTTGCGATTAATATAAATTACCGATTATGATAAATTGAATATTGATGGACTAACAGTGTGTAGAGAGGGTGAACATTAATAATTTAATATTGCATGCTGATATTATTAACGGTCTAGATATTATGTTTTTGGCTCGTCAAGCCACCTGAGCTGGTTCCGCTGACACTTGCAGGCACTAACGAAGAAAGAGCATAAGAACGGAGTGATGTCGCCTGATAGCCCTGATGCCGAACCGGAATACAACCTGACCCCACGGACCGAAGCCAAATACTCCAAAATTGATGAGGAATTCCAAATGATGATGCAAAGGAACCAGTTGAACGGAAGTCGTGTTGGAGTCAGCGTTACTGGAAGCAACTATAACTTGCCCGTGAGCGTGCCAGTCGGGAGTTACGATCAGTCACTTTTACAAGCTAGTCCACAAATGCATACCTCTATCAGTCCACGGCCGTCGTCTTCGGAAACCGATTCAGGTAATTAATTTTCGATTTTTTTATATTTTGGCATGAAATAATTTATTTAAACTAACATTATGATAGATTCATATGAGTGATTCATATTTGTGTGATTTGTCCCTATATATGTAATTAAATTATTTAATTCATTTGAGTTATTTTGTTTGCACCTCAAGGTTTAATCGGAAGTTTATATGAGGTTCATATCAAAATTCATCTAAGTGACATATTAATTATCAAGTTGCAAAAAATGTGGTGAAATACCATGTGGTAGCTTACACGAGGCCACGAGGTGTTACCCACTCAATAACGGATAACTAGTATCGATTACCATAATCGATCAATAGAATAGAGCAAAATCAACTAAAAGTTATATCCATCATTATTAATGATGTGATTAATCGTTTATTAAATATGACGTAATTATCACTAACCTAGCCTCATCGTTATTTTCCAGTATACCCTAGCGGTGGAATGCTTGAGATGTCAAACGGATATCCAGGGTCAGGGTCGCCGTTGGGCGCGGGCTGCACGCCGTCGCCATCGCCCGGGCCGGCGCCCTCCCCCCACCGACACCCACATAAGCCGCACGCGCATGCCCCGCCGCCGCACCACTCGCCTCGACACAACAACCTGCGTGTAGTCATACCCAGTTCCATGCCGCCACCACAGGACGATATATCTTATACCGGAGAGGTGATATTCTGATTTCCATTCATTTATTTATTTTTCTCTTTTCTAAAATTTTAAATCCATGTATTTAAAAAAAGAAGAAAGTCTTCTTCTCTCTTCTGTTATAAAAAATAGGCATATAATATTTAAAAAAAAGAATCCACGCAGCTGCTGTGATAAAACACGGTGGTCAGGGTTCTAGATTGAGGAATCTCCTCACAATGTGGGCCGGGATAGGATTTTGATATTCTTATTCTAGAGAGGGAGGCAAACGAGCAGGCGGGTCACGTGATGTTGAGTAATCACCGCCGCCCATAGACAACTGTGACACCATTCTCAAAAATGTCTGTCAAAATTATGAATATTCATTTTAAAGGTTAACATTTAGGCTAAGTTTTGTGCACCTTTATATCTTACGATGAATTAAAGCAAATATAAAAAATATTGGTTCACCAAAATACTCATTAACAGTAAAAAATTAAACAACTAAACAAACGGATTGTAGCACTAAACAATCTACCACTCGACCTCTTTCACGATTGAAGATGTAGTTACAATTGTCCATTTTTCTCATTCCAGACACCACTAGGCTACTCAGGACTCGGAAACTTCGCGCCCCAGGATTTCAGCATGGGCTCGGACATGGGCATCGGGCTGTCCTGGGGCGCCCACCAACTACAGACCCTACAGCACAACAGGTACATGTCTGTGCCCAATTTTGAATACCTTATCAGTGTACATAGCATCAGGCGATGTCATTGCTTTTTCATCTCGCTGTATAGGTGTAATTGAAAGAATTTTCGCTTTGATATAAATTTAAATATATTAAGGAAAACAATTGTAGGAAAATGTTTAAATCTCCCAAGGTATTTTCACGATAATTACTGCATTGCCGTCACAGTTTAATGATATAATACGCATTATAATGTATTTTATTGTTTGAAACAAAAGTAAATATACGTATTTCAGAAATACATGCGTCAGTACTTTTAAAATATGTACATAATATTGAACGTTAAATTAAATAACAACTAGACTAAAATTAAATAACAAATAGACTGAATACTTTAACTAATTGTAATCTCTATGTTAACATAAAAAAATAAAATCGCTCCGCCATGACAGTGTTTTATACACTGCCGTGACCAGGATTCGAACCTGGGTTACCACGGCCACAACGTGGGGTCCTAACCACTAGACGATCACGGCTATCGGAGGCTGTATCAACTCTGCGGAAAATGACAGTATCTTTCTAGATAGTTACACAACCCTTTCATTAAGTAGTTCTACTTCATAGACTATACGATTACTAACTTAATAACTTTTAATTTCTCGATGTTTATGTGAAACAGAATTAAACATTACTATAAATAAATAAAATATCGGATGTATGGTTGTTCGTATACCTCAACACAACACTTCAACTGTTAAAACATTATGTATGTATTTAACGTTAGGAAAATCGTATTTTATTAATACAATACCCCTGAGCCCATTATTTATACCGAATTCACATAAACAACTTGTGATTTCGTGGTCTAGCTTAGATGTACCGGTAGTTAAAATGTTTGATAAAAAACGTTTCCGCTTGATTTCAGCCGAATTGAAATCAGTCGTTTTTAAAAAGCGTTCATGGTTTCTTGTTAACTTTTTTTATAGATAAAAGAAGTATTGTTAGGCAAAGTTTTTTGACTGACGTATTTCAAATACAACCTGAAGAACTTATTCTTAATATCGTGTACTATCTCCACTCGTAATATTTATTGATATTTTGTTATTTTCAACTTCAATTCCTAGAACGCGCGATACAATCCGGTGTTTATTATTTTTAATTATACCAAAGCTTTTCATGTTCAGAAACAAATTAACAAACAATGTACATTGTTCATTACTTTGTTAATAGCTGTTTTACTAACTTTAATACACTTTTGTGTCACTGTTCTATGAAGACCAAAGAAGTGCCACTACGGTCTTTTGGGCAACTTAACTGGTTTTCATACGAAATGGTCGATAACAATAATCATAACAAGAACGATAAATTTTTCATGCTCAACGTCCTCTTCACTATTAATAGCTTAACTTGCATTTATTACATTGTGTATTTATGCATATCATGCTTGCTTGTTGCTACAGAACTCAGTGTTGTTCATCTACTTCATACTTAAAACATATATTAACTACATATATCTGTATTTATGCCCGTACAAAGAAACTATTATTTTTTGGACAAGTGAACCGTTAGTGTCAGAGTGGTTTTATAATTGTATCATTGCCACAATACGATTGACCGGCCGCAATCTGATACGGTGTCTCTCTCAACTAGGCAACTTGACCATCACTCGCCTTTTAATCAGTTTAGGTTTAGTCAATGTTACCACGTGTGTGTGTGGACTGCTTTTCATCAAGTGGGTCGCATGCCTGCCTAATTGTATAAACAAAATATTCCTAGTCAAAACTACTATTGCCAATATCTTGGGTTCTAAGCGGGGTATCGAGATGACATCTACGCTAAATTTCAAGGCCGGCAACGCTTCTGTAACCCCCCGGGTGTTGCAGGTGTCTATGGGCGGCGGTGATCACTTAACATCACGTGACCCGCCTGCTCGTTTACCTCCTTCATCAAGAAATAAGTTAGTCCTTCTACAATACAACTGTTAAAACAGCATCAAATTCCGTTCAGTATATTTTGTGAGAGGCGCATAAAAACATACAGGCAGACAGTCAGACACATTAATTAAAAAAAACGTTTGGTTTCCAAAATTTCTAAAAGGACCCTCCGCCTTTTCCCCCTTAATATCTTCCATGTACAAACATAAGCTAGTTAAAGTTTTATTATATAGTAGTCTCATTTAATCCTCAATCCTAACAGTCTATCTGGTCAACAGTAGCAGTCTGCCCGTGCTGGGGGGAGGAGGCACGCCGCCGCCTGCCGCGTCGCCCAGTAACGTGAAGATCAAGTCGGAGCCGGTCTCGCCGCCGCGTGCGCCCGATCATCTGCACCGCGCGCCGCCCCCTGCGCCCGCGCCGCAGCCCGCTCACCTGTCTGGAGTTATCGATGGTAAGCTTCGATCAACAATACCGAACTAGATTCACAATTCCAGAAGCGTTGCCGGCATATAAAACCTCATCTCTTTCCACTACCTCCACCACCTCCCACCTCTACGCCTTCCCCATTTGGGGAGGGCGTAAGTTGATAAGTAACTAAATTCTGATTTCGTTATTGTGTTATTTTATGTACAAGCTATTTACTTTAGATACCTACGCGTACTACACACATACATACATTCTAAAAATATCGTTTTGTTTTCTATAGGTCTTAAAAAGACCCCCTCACAAGATTTCCCCTTAATATTTCCCGTGTACAGAAATTACAATTTTATTTTATCTATAGATTAATAGTTTTCGATTAGTTCGTAATCGATCATTACTCGTTCACTCCTATTATTTTGCTCGTAAGTACAAAATAAAAGTTGCCACATTTTTTATTAAGTCATGTAAGTAGCTATCAGGTTTTGAATAAATCTAAAAGGAAGTTAATTAATGTGTTACAAACAGCATTTAATTTATCTTTATTACATTAAGTATACTTGGACAAAGGTCTTCAAAACAAACTGTTTTTCTTACTATTACGTGTTCACAAAAAAAACTTCAATATAGTTGTGTGACCTGAATATGTGCGAGTTGGATGGAGCAGTTATCTTGTAGGAAACTGTTGTATTTTTAAACACATTTGCTATTTTTGCCATGTGAAATTTTATGAGCCGTACCTAAAAATATATAACTTTTCGTGAAAATGTTAATTTAGATCTTACCATAATATAATGCTAGTTTCCATGAATTTTATCAGATTAGAGCCTATTAAGTGTGCAGGTTTAAACCTCTAACGTCCATAAAAGTATTTAATGGTTGTACTCTAGTAGTAAATTTAGGAAGTTACCTTCATGACGTACGGTAACTTGGCATTACGTTGTAACATTTTTATGTTTTAGTTAGAGTAACAGCATGGTGAGATTATAATATTTCTTGCTACTTTATGTAAACATGTTTGTTGTTACCTTGAATTCAATAATTACTATACTGGTACATATATTAAATTTCAACTGGTCCATGTCTGTACTTCTATGTACATAAGACATGTTCATGATATTAATATTTCTATCAATATAGAGCTGATATAACCAAATCTACCACACGACAAATTAACTAGATTTGATTAAAATAATTTATATACGTTAATAAAGGTAACTTAGGAAAGGAATATTCAGTAAGAGTTATTTAGAAATCGAAATAGTATACAACGCATATTGCATAGTTTTCTAATACGATAAATACGTCGTTAGGTGTTTTAATATTTAAGGTCAAAATTTAGAATCATCTTAAATCAAATATGTATAAATAAAAGTGAAAAATCTTCCCTAATAACAAAATCTCAGAAACTATAAGTGTTAGGGGTCTTTAATTTGTATACGGGGCCTTTTAGGAGGTGCTTGCTTAGAAGGAATTATACAAAATTAGCCGCAGGAAAGCTAGTAACCTATTTTATCACATTCTTGGTAATGAAGTCAAAACATTCCCATTTAAAGACTATTGTGCTGAGTGCATAGCACATGCAAGCGGCAGTATGTTCGAGTATGTTATCGGCGCTCCGAGTGTCAGTGACCTACGCGATATAACCCGCACTCACTCATCAATTCCATCATTCATTTAGGAATTTGCCGCTAAAATTTTGTTACGCCATTTATTGTTACTTGTCTGTGAGTTTTGGCTACAAAAATTGTATCATAATGGATTTGAAAATCACAAGCACACGATAAACAACAGTAATATGTTTATTGAAAGTTACGCGAGATGACATAACTAGTGTTTCCACAGTTTACTCACGTTAATTTTTTTGAGTGCACAAGGAACAGCCGCGCCGCGACGTTCCTAGTACTCGCCCTGAAGATGGCCTTCTGAATAGGTCGAAACGGTCGTCG
>JADGIL010001219.1:0-10132 GCA_020352625.1 Cactoblastis cactorum
AGTCGTCAAAATTTGGTCTCAGCAACATCGTTTGATTACAACTTTCTTTTGTGCTAGACTAATAAAAATTAAAGAAACATTAAGAAATTAATAACAGCAGCTTACTGCAATATAAGAGAGATTTGTGACTGGTTTTAAACAATAAAGACATTTGGCCAAGAAAAAAGGTTATCGTGTGAAAAATCGCCATAAAGATGTGGGCCGGGGCAGAGCATGTAATTTTATACTTTCTTTGAGATGTTATCCGCTGTGGTAATTATATGTTTGCCTTTTATCTGACAAGTTATTTGACAGCTCAATATACATACCTACATACATTCGGTAGTTCAAAAAAGACTAGCACCCGTTTTCACTACACTTGAAAATCATCTAGTCTCAACTTGTTAAGACTAATTCTAGGCAAAAAGTGGGCATAAGTCATAGTCACAAGAATTGAAATTATTTAGTAAACCTATAATAATTATAAAATTTATGTGACGCTTGAGAATCCACCTAAACATTTATTGAGTGGTAAAATAAATTAAATAGTAGGTCAGACTTATTATTTTTTTGAAAAACATTGACAATTTATTTTCATTTCAATATATTGTTGGCAGTGGTATGAGCCTGTTGCTTGCTTNNATAGGTCGGCTCGTCCGGGGTAGTACCACACTCCCACAGAAGACCGACGCCTGAATGGCGGCTATCAGCCGCCATGCTCCGTCAGGTGAGTGGATGACCCGGAGGCCCAACCCTAAATAGGAAGGGCGGGGGTTTTTTAAAGGCCGACAACGCTTCTGTGACGCCGCAGTTGTTGCAAGTGTCTATGGGCGGCGGTGATCACTTAACATCACGTGACCCACCTGCTCGTTTGCCTCCGATTTGATTGCGATAACAAAAATGTGAGCTTATAAATCTGCATGTTTCAATAGCACTAGAAAATAACATAGGTACTACAAACTATAAATATTAACATGCAATGGTCAGTGCAGTACCTAATATAAAGCATAGTATACATCGTTTATTTTTTCTTTAAATTCAACTTCTGGATGCAAATGTGAACTCCGCATGTTATTTCATACAGTAGGCGTAATTAAAATGTTATTCTCCGACAACAAAAGCACGACAGTAAAAATAACTTGATCGTAGAAATAGAGCGTTGCACAACTTTATTTTAAAAAATTTCGTATTCTTTTTTTTATTTTACAAGTTTAATTGTTAATTAAATAAAAAATATATGGGGACAAATACCACATAAATTGAGTTAGCCCCCAAACTACATTCGTTACAAATTGTAGCCTATACGTTATTCTCATATATAAACTATGTTATTGTAAGGTTTCATCCAAATCCGTCCAGTAGATTTTCGTGAAAGAGTAACAAACATCCATCCATCCATACATCCTCACAAACTATCGCATTTTTAATATTAGTAAGATGTATTTAAATTAATATATTTTAACCTGAATCCTAAATAGACCGACTCCTGAATGGCGGCTATCAGCCGCCATGCTCCGTCCGGTGAGTGGGAGAGCCGGAGGCCCAACTTCTCCGCCTTTTTTATAGGCCGGCAACACTTCTGTCACCCCCCGGGTGTTGCAGGTGTCTACGGGCGGCGGTGAACACTTAACATCACAGGACCCGCCTGCTCGTTTGCCTCCATCTTTCATAAAAAAAATAAGTTTTCTATGATGTCTCATATCTCCAAAGACTTATTTTGTAACAAGAGCGTCTTAAAAAAAAGTAACAAGAATATTGTTTTCGAAACCAACTGCTTCGTGGACTGTTTATGTAAATGCATTCATACTAAATATGATTTCGAGTTAACGAGCGGGATTCAGAAGGAAAAAACTTCGTTGCCGTTTCGGTAACTTGTTGTTTTATTGTTTGCGTATAACGTTGTTATAGCACCATTTGAGGATACATTTTAAAAATTGCACTGAGTATTTGTTTTTTTTTTCAAGTAATTTATCACTGTTAGCTTTAAAATCACTTTTTACGTCACACGTACTGTTTATGTTGACGATAGGTTTACGTCTTTATGGAGTACTTTGGTTATTAATGTGTTTTTTAATAATAATATACCTACTTATATGTAATATAGTTATAAACTATCTCATATTCTTTCTTCATCAAACATTTTCGAAGCCATTTTTAATACCACCTCGCTGATGATTATTTTCTTATTTATTTTTTTATTTTTGTACACAGATATACATAGGGGAAAACACACATACAAATATACACAAGAAGAAAAAAATTCTGCTTGGTTAGTCCACTCAAATATATACTTATTATGGACTATAAAACGTAAATAAATCAGTAGAAATTCTTGTTTCTAAAATTTAAATAGTGTTTTCTAAAAACCGTTTATCTTAGTTGCACCGATGACATTTCGCTCTTGAGTTGGATAGAAAAAAACTCAAATGTAAAATCGAATGTGGCTCAAAAATAACGAGATGCCGCGTCTGATTGACAGATCCGCTTGTTAAAAGTTTGCAAACTTTTGCTATCAACGGTTTAAAGAAAATTTTTACAAATACTGTGTATTTAAGCAAAAACGATTTTTGCATTTTAATCCGAATGAATATCAGAAAAATGAAACAGCATTTTATTTCATTTTTTAAGAAATCAAATTAAGATTCATTTTTCTCATATTTTTTCCAGAAAAATAAATAAAAAATCAAACAGTTTTCTTACTTAGAAGATCCTCATGATGAAGATATAATGACTTTAATAATAAATACACGTGTAAGTAGTTATTTCGCTGAAAGGGGATCAATTATAATATAGATCAATAGAATATACGAGGTAAAAAAAAAATTATGTAAGTGGGAGGCAAACGTGCAGGCGGGTCACGCGATGTTAAGTGATCACCGCCGCTAGACAACTGCAACCCACGGGGTCACAAAATCGTTGCCGGCCTGTAAAAAATCACCAAAAAAACCAAGAAGTTGGGCCTCTGGCTCTCCAAGTATATTTTACACAGATGTGTAAAATATACTTGGTTTAAAGTATACTATGTATATGTAGTACATAAATATATTAAAAATTAAAAAGTAAATTGACGGGCTGATTCACTCATCACAAAATCTCAGAAACCAGAAATTAATTCTGGAGGTCTAAAATTGTACATGAAGTTACCTTTAAGTCATAATTTCCCCCAGAGTGGGTTAATTTCACCGGGAGTCGTGAATTATAAGGTGCGAGCTTTGCCGCGGGAAAGAGTTAGTATGTAATATAACCTAAGTAAAAACCATCAGAATGGTCGACATATTAGATAAATCTGTTTGTCAATGTCGTCTATAAGAAAGTTAGAAATTAAACGATACTCAAAAAAATAAACCAAAATTACAAAACAAGGCACAAGAACAGTTGTAACGGGATTTTTTCTCATAAATCGCGAATAAGAAACGATCTGTCAATGTATCAATTTACTCGACGATACAAACCTCTTATCTTTTTATTACGTAAAAAAGAAAACCTTTTTCTAAAACAGAAGCTGGCAGCGTGTTTGTCCACTAAAATGGATCCAATGTTTACTGTAGTGATTGATGTACCCGCTCCGATCGATGCCCGTCAAAAGTTACCCTCTGACTTTCTTTACTTAGATATGACAGCGATCTTTTGATCGATGAATCTTATTAATTAAATGCTGTAATTTATACGGGTGTACTTTATTCAGTTACTGTGTAATAATAATACATCAAGATGTACATTTTTTTATGTTTTATAACAAAAAAATAATGTACATCTTTCTCATGTTTTTATTAATTCAATTGTAACTGTGCTTGCTTTTATGGTCTGGCAGTGAAAGAAACACACAGAATGTGTAATTTTTCCCGCACAGATTATTAAAATCAATCAAGGGAAAGGGCTTGAAAAGGAAATTCTCATAGGCGGTGGGCTAGCAACCTGTCACAATTTCTGACTCTCCATTACACAAATAAAACATTTTGCTAAGTGTGGACTTCGAATATCGCGATTTTTGGCTCTGTCTACCCTGCAAGGAATAAAGACATGATGCATACTTATACTTATGTATCCTTAGCATAGTCAACTGTGTGAAATATTGATATTATTAGAGGAGCGTTGCCGGCCTTTAACGGATTTATACGCTCTTTTCTTGAAGGTTCCGATGTTGTATTGGTCCTGAAATACCGCTGCAACCAGTTCGTTCTACAGTGTGGTCGTACGTGATATAAAGTTTCTTTTAAAACGTATGGTGGTCGACCGCCATTTTATACTGTTTTTGTTTCAGTGATTGTTTCATAAAATCTTCAGTCAATCACACAGCAAAATAAACAAAGTTTGTTGGGTTACTAGTGAATATACATTACTAGTTTGTGTCACATCAACATCGTTTTCTATCAGGCGAGATTGAGATCAAACGCCCTTTGGTCTCGTAAGAAAAAACGTTGTATCTCGATAATTAATTTATTGCATTTTACCAATACCCCATCCTAGACCACCGCGGTCATTGTAAAATACATTACTATAATCTCAAATTGTATTATCCTGAGCCTGGCGTATCTATGTTCATTCCGAGTATAGCATAAGAAATGGCTTGAGATAGCCGATAGAGGTGCCACAGTCGTTACACGCTATCTATACGTCTCCATTGCTGAATGCGTAGGCATTAGACCCCAGGTCTCGTGGTAAAATTGTAAATAAGATATTTCTTGGTCGTACGTTATCATTAATTTAAGTTTTCTTGAAAATTTCTTTAATAGTTGATCCTTCATCAAGATAATTGTTGTATAAGTATGTACAAACTAGCTTTTCACAACACAAACAACAATTCAACAATGGTTTCACTAATACTGCTCCCTTTTCTGAGGGTATTCAGGGATAAAAAGTAGCCTATATGGTTAGTAGATCCTGAGATTAGCTCGTTCAACGAAACAAAAGAAAAATAAGCTTATATTATTAGTTAGTATATATAGATTATTTAATAGGTTTTTTTAAGATTGTATATTTTTAATTGTTGTTAATTAATCAAATCAGCGGTGTTACAGTTTAAATTTACTTCCTAGTGTAGTTTTTAGATACAAAATCGATTGAAGTATGTTCATATTTCCTTCGTTTAATTTAACAACCTATTAAAACAAAAAAATAATATCAAAATCAAAATATTTAGACAGAAATTAGACTTCATAGCTACTTTTTCACGTTATTATATTTTATCTAAATGTATCTACAGATAAAACTAGTTATTATTTTACAACGACATCTGCATATGTAATCTACCTAACAACAAAAAATTACTTAAAACTACAAAATATTTACAGAAAAATAAAATATACATTACAAATTTTATAGCTCCTCTAGGACACTTACACACACACACAGAAAACGCGCCCAAAAGGCTGGCAGCATTGCCTATTTGAATGGCAATACTAATACTTTGGCCAAAAAAGCTCCCAGCCCTTTGGTCACGCGACACCTCGATCAGCCTTTTAGAGATTGAAAAGAACTACAGATTAACAACATTATATTTTTCAATTATTACTCGAGAAATATAAAATATTACTAGATTAAGATGTTGCCCTCAATATCATCAACAAAGGAAATAGTCCCGCAACTAAATTTACCAGGACAAATCGAGCGTTGATCTTCACATCCGCTAAATAATTAAAACTTCAACAGGAACCATTGAAACGCGGAGAAAAGAAATAAATTTTCTACCCAAAAACATTTTGTCTACCCTGATTTATTGTACAAACTAACTGCCATCGAATTCGAGTCTTCGGGAGATTTCTCTCTACGAAAAGAAAATAATACCAAACAGTTTTTTATATTGATTTCCAATTTTCTCTTTTGGCTTAAGTATTATCGTAGTAATTTCTTTGCAAACAATTAAAATTATGTATTATTATTAGCTTTTCCCGCGGATTCACTTGCATTAAATTTGAAGGGGGCTGGTATAAAGGGACAAAAGTTAGCCTATGTCACTCTTCAGCCGTTCAACTACTCCACTCTCCACTCTCACAACTCCACTTAAAAGATCACACTAATCCGTTGCTCCGTTTTGACGTGAAAGACGGACAGACAAAACTATCAAACTTTCATAATTTATAATATTAGTATAAATGTAAATGAAAGTAAAGAAGTGCAGCATAAATGGGCCGGCTCGTCCGGGGACCCACATTCCACATACCGCACATACCACATTCCCACAGAAGACCGACGCTTGAATGGCGGCTATCAGCCGCCATGCTCCGTCCGGTGAGTGGGAGAGCCGGAGACCCAACTTCAAGGGTTTTTATAGGCCGGCAACGCTTCTGTGTCTATGGGAGGCGGTAATCACTTAACATCACATGACCCGCCTGCTTGTTTGCCTCCCTCTAACATTAAAAAAAAAACATAAGATGACAAAAAATCTAAATATAAATTGCGTTAAACAAATAATAAATTGAGTCTCAGATTTCTCCCTAATTCAGATTAAACTAAAAAAATGTAAATGGATACCACCGAAAATTTATTTGATTACAATTTTTTGTATATTTCCTCAAATAGTATACATTTAAATTTTTTTATTGATGTCGTACTTTCATTATTTGACAACTTAATCACTCCAATAACCATGAATTAAAAAGCGGGCAGTTTCCTTGACAATTTTTTTCACTCTTAATTCATCATCAACATTTGAAGACTAATTAAAACCGTCGCAAACTTTTGCCGTTATAGAAGCTATCCTTTGCCGTATGAAACCACAGGATTCAGTGTAGAATTTTAGTCAAAGGTAACTAAGATCCTTATACAAATAGAAATCCTTTGATCTGTAAAATATTTATGCTCCGGAATATCAATGCATCGTGAAATGTCACCGCAGATGATATTAAAACAAAGACACTATGACTGATTCCGTGAATTCATAATATTGCAACGTTTGTATGACGTTAGTTAGATTCTGAGATACTTAAATGGCTTGTATTTTGCATTGAATCATGATTATGCTTTTGAGATTCAAAAGGGTATAATTGAAATAAGATATTATTTATTTTTTATGTCAGAGTGAGGCAAACGAGCAGGCGGGTCACAAGATGTTAAGTGATCACCGCCGCCCATAGACAACAGCAACACCCGCGGGGTTACAGAATGAATGGCGGTTATCAGCCGTCATGCTCCGTCCGGTGAGTAAGAGAGCCGGGGCCCAAATTCTCAAGGTTTTTTTCAGGCCGGTAATGCTTCTGTAACCTCGCGGGTGTTGCAGTTGTCTATGGGCGACGATGACTTAACATCTCGTGACCCGCCTGCTCGTTTGCCTCCCTCAGACTTAAAAAAAAAACATATCTTAAAAATCATATTTTCCGTTAAAATTATCAATTTCATATTAACTATAGGAAGTTGTACATTAAATTATCTATAAAAAATAATCAACTAAAACTAATATATATTTAACTACTAAACTCTCAACTAAACTAGTACCCAAATCTTTCCGTAATCATCAAACCCAACCGTTGAAAGGCAAAGTACCCAAGAGACTGGCCGCATTAACTATTATTATCTACTAATCTACTAATTTTTTAAAAAAAGTAAATCATTATTATTCTATTTAAAAACTTATATGATTGTAAAACTGTAAGCAACAGTAAAAGCTTTAACACACAGCAGGTTTGAATTACCGATATAATTGGCCTGGTGCGCCGTACGTGGGGCTAATGCAACAATTTACGCATCAGCTAATCTGCAAATTGGTCTGCTTTGTCGGCCGGGGGCCGGCCGTGTCGTCGGCCCCGTGTCTACTACAAGCCTTAAAGGTGCGATCTTAATATTAAGAATAGCGGGTTTATTGTTTTTATCGTTTCGTCTATTATCTATACATACATATAATAAAATTATAACTGAGTTATGTCTGTACATCTATACATATAATAAAATTGTAACTGAGCTATGTCTGAAAAATTTATATAGAGGCTCTGTATAGGGCCTATAGAAGCAAAAACGATTGTATTTAGAATTTTTGTCTGTCTGTATGTTTGTACGCGCATCGCACAAAAATGACCAAACAGATCTAGATGTAATTTGGCACAGCGATGGATTATGACCTAGATTAAAAGATAGGCTACTTTTTATCCCAGAAATATATACGGTTACGATTACGTATATAGTTCTACTATACTGCTGGGACTAATGTAGATTACAAGTGATGATGTCTAGGTTAAGGTCACGACACATAATAAGCTTATGAATAAATTATATCTAAATTCAAAGACGGAGTTCGAGTACCACAATGGATCCACACCCTATTACTCTCGCTACTAACTGATAATTAATTTAACGTTACGTCTGGTAACCATGGTAACCATCTACAAACTTTTTTACGCAAATGAGCTTAAATTACTCACGCCGGTCCTAGTTTCAGGCTTTTAGTGAATAAGGTCTCGCATAAAATGGGGTGGTAAAATTAAAATAGAGTGAAAATGGAGATGAATGTTTACCGGTAAATGAATTTAGTTTCATAGTATTGAATTTATTTTTAACCCCTGACGTAAAAAGAGAAGTGTTATAAGTTTGACGCGTGGATATGTGTTTCAGTTTGATATGACGCTTCATGGCTTCGATTTAGTATATTATGAAAGGTCATTTTCCTTCATGACCTGATCGGGGATCGAAACCGGGATCTCCTGAGTAGTGGTCAGATACGTTAACCGTTACACCACGGAAGTCGTCAAAAATGATGTTAAGGTATGCAGATTAAAATATTTGATTTGTTTTCTCATAAAAAGTAATCCTAAGACGCAATCATTCAAAAATATATTATCACAACTGTCTTCCTGACCGTAATGTCAGCAATACAAGGAACCACGCAACAAAATTCAGAGTCAATTAAAATACGTTTAAACACCCAAAACACCTGGTTGTGATAAACATCGTAACTATTGTGAAACTTGAGATTTTCGAACCTCAATTTTGACAACAAAAAGGCCATAATCGATTTTGGGAACACAAAGAGAGCATTATATTTGACAAGTCGACTGTACGAACCCTGTTTGCGGTAGAGATTATTTCGGATGAAATGAATGAAAGCAAAACACAATCCGGAATATGTTCGGTAATTGAAATTCGAATAGCCCTCAAGGATGTTTTTTTAATTTTGTTTTTTCTTTTTAATATAGAAACTCGAGTGTTGGATTCCAGACTGTCTCAGGAAACCGATTTTATTCGAATACCTCTTACAAAATGTGAAATGATTTGTTTTTTGTTAGTCTCAAATCGCTTTTTAATAATGTGACATGTTTTTGTTTGACATGTCAAATTATTTGTTTAATATTAAATTCAGAGGATCAAATATTAATTGTTGTCATTTTTAATTTATTAAATACTAGTTAATGCCCGCGACTTTGTCCGCATAGATCAAGAAGGCTCTTGCTGCATTAAATCAAGAAGGCTGAACTAAAGACCAATTTACCTACCTGAAGTATTTTATAATCAAGCGGTGATCATATTGATAAATTTGATAAATGAAATACGTTAGATCGACGTTGACTATCGTACATACCATTCGTAATCATAAGAACTTGCTAATCGCAAGAATCTTGTAAAAAAAGAAACAATCAACTAAATTGAAGATAGAATACAAAAAATTATCAAAAAATCTATTGTGTGGTTTATTGATTAATAGACGAAACTCAGTCCGTCGGCTTGTAACATAGATACAGGAAACGTATGGTTATATAAAAACGCCACCCGCGGGCATACATCATTATATCCGTTTGAAGAATAAAGGGTTTTGTATTTTTATAATGATTAATTATATAATTTGGACCATGTCATCGGACCGCCACATGGTGGGTCCAACAGTTTAATCTTAAGCCAGGTGGATGTTTATCTGATTGTTCAGCGTAAAAAGGGTTTAAATGGACGAACGATAAGGTCAGAAAAATTTTAGTAGCATGGTAGAGGGTGCTCGGAGGTTCGTTGCTACCATCGTGATGGAAGATAATCAAAGTGCTTATTTATGAAAGGGTTAGTAACCCTTTCGTATAGTTAATTACGTTTAAATTTCTTCCTTGATTTATTTTTAGGTTACAACAAGTATTTAATAAAAAATTAAAAAAAAAAACGACACAATATAGTAAAATACACTTATAACATCCCTCTTTGGCGCTGGGAGTTAAAAACAGCTAAAAACACTCTCGATTAAGTC